>RJWT010020178.1:0-18079 GCA_004365215.1 Cuniculus paca
TTTTTTTTTTTTTTTTTTTTTTTTTTTTTTAAATAGGTTTTTTTACTTTTTTTTTTTTTTTTTTTTGTCTCTTTGAGATAGGGTCTCGCTATGAAGTTCAAACTGGCCTTGAACTCACTTTGTAGCCCAGACTGGTCTCAAACTCAGTGATCCTCCTGCCTCAGCCTCCTGAGTGGTGGAATTATAGGCATGTGCCACTATACCTGGCAACTTTAGTCTTTTTCTTTATCATAAATTAGTGATTTTAAATTGTATATGTTTGTAGAGTACAAAGTAATAGTATAAATTACGAATATGATATGAATTAAATCAAGCACGTTAACATACTCTGATCTCAGATAATGTTTATGGTGAAAACATTTGAAGCTTTCTTTTTAAACTTAGGGCTAGACTACTTTGGCCTCACTTGGCACAGTTAAATCATATGCAACTTTATTTTATCTGCAGTGTTGAAGATCAAACTTAGAGCCTTGCACATGCTAGACAGGCGCTCTACCACTGAGCTGTACCCTCAGCCTGTGAAATTTACTCATGCTAAATTTGAAATATATAGTACACTATTGTTGTTAACTGTGTTCATAGCACTATACCATAGATCTAAAAGTACCCCATTCTTTCTGAGATTATGTAAACTTTGACTGTCATCTTTCCATTCTTCCTACCCCCTAGCTTCTGTAACCATCATTCTACTGTGTATCCTAGTTTGATTGTAGATTCCATGTGTGAGGTAAAAATATGCGTAATATTTGTCTTTTTGTGCATGATTTGTGTCACTTAGTATAATGTTCTCTGATTCTGTTCATATTGTTGAAATTAAGCTGTTTTTCTTTTTAAAGACTTAAGATTCCATTGCATATATATTACATATTTTCTTTACTCATCTGTTGATAATTTAACATGGCTGTTTTGAATAGTGCGACAGTGAACATGAGGATGTAGACATTTCTTCTGACAAACTGGTTTCAAATCTTTGAGGTAAATACCCAGAAATGGGATTGCTGGATCATGTGATAATTCTATTGTTAGGATTGAGGAGTCTCCATACAGTTTTGCATAATTGCTGCACTAATTTACATTCCTACCAATGGCATACTAGGGTTCCCTTGTCCCCACATTCTTGTCAACATTTGTTATCTTTTTTTTTGTTATAATAGCCATTCTGGCAGGTATGACATGATATCTTTTTGTGGTTTTAATTTTCCTAATGATTAGCAGTGTCTAGCATTTTAGAAATAAATACATATGCTGGCTGTTTGTCTTTTCAGAAATGTATATTCAAATTTTTTTCCCCCATGTTCTTTTTTGTTGTTGTTTTGTTTTGTTTTTTGGTACCTGGTATCTATCCTTGTCCCCCCATGTTCTTTTTGAGATTTGGTCTCACTGAATAGTCCAGGTTGGCTTCAGACTTACCAAGTAACCCAGGCTAGGCTCAAACTTGGAGTCCTTCTGCCTCATTCTTCTGAGTGCAAAGTTACAGGTATTTGCCACCATACCCAGCCTATTGCCCTTTTTGCGGCACCAGGGGTTGAACTCACGACCTTCCGTTTGCCAGGCAAGCGCTTGAACCACTGGGCTAAATCCCCAGGCCTAGGTAATCCTTTTAATGTGTTGAATTTGGCCTGCTAGTGTTTTGTTGAAGATTTTTGCATCTATGCTCATCAAGCATATTTGCCTGTATTTTTTCTTTCGTCATGCTTGTTTGGGTTCCATGTCAGTAATATTAGGTAACCTTGTGAAAAGAGATTAGAAGTATTCCCTTCTTTTTGATTTTTGGCAAGAGTTTGAGAATAACTGGTGTTCCTTAAATGTTTTCTTCTTCAATAGTGAAGTTGTGAGGTCCTGAGCTTTATGCTTTGTGGGTTCGTTGTTTGTTTTGGAGGACTTATTTCTGGGACTCAGAGCCTCACACATGCTAAACAAGCTCTACAGCTGAGCTATTCTCCCAGCCCCTATCTTTGACTTTTGGTAGTTTGATTGTAATGTGCCATGGTAAACTTTTCTTTTGTGTTGAATTTGACTGGAGGATTCAGTGCTTCTTACTTCTGGGTGTTGGCATCTATCCCCAAGTTAGCGAAGTTTTCAGCCATTATTTATTTAAATGTTGATTCTGGTCCTTTTTCCTCTTTGAATAACCATTTGTTATTCGAACATGTAGTCTCTTGGTGGTGTCCTATAATTCTTGCAGGCTTTTTTCTGTCTTTTTTATTCTTTTGTATTTTTCGTCCTTTGCTGGGAATTTCAGATGTTCTGTCTTCCAGGTCATTGATTCTTCACTTGATTGGATCTGCTGTTGATGCTTTCTTTTGAGTTTTTCAGTTCATTAATTGTGTTCTTCATCTAGGATTTATGTTTGATTCTTTCTTAATGTTTCCTGTTTCTTTTTCAAACTTGGCTCATGTATTGCTTTCCAAATTTAATTTGATTTTATATCTGTATGTTCTTGTGTCATTCACTGAACATTTATTTATTTATTTATTTATTTATCTATCTATTTGCAGCACTGGGGATTGAACTCACAACCTTGCATTTGCCAGGCAGGTGCTTAGGCCAATGAGCTAGATCCCCGGCCCTTGTGTTTTTGAGACAGGGTCTCACTATGCCATTCAGACTGGCCTTGAGCTCACTTTGTGGCCCAGGCTGGTCTCAAACTCACAATGATCCTCCTGTCTCAGTCTCCCAAGTGCTAGGATTACCGGCATGAGCCACCACACCTGGCTTCACTGAACTTTTAAGAGAATTACTCTGAATTTTCTGTCAGCCATTTCATGGATCGTTATTTCTCTAGGATATATTAGAGCTTTATTTCTTTTGAAGGTGTCGTGATCCCATAGTTTGTTTTTTGGTTTGTTTGTTTGTTTGTTTGTTTTGTAATTTTTTTGCCCTTACATTATTGTTTGCACTTTAGAGGAAGCAGCTATCCCTCTCCTTTGGCAGGGATAGACCTTTATTATTCAGCCTGTGGGTTTTCTAATTGGCTAGGCTGCTACCCTTGTGTTGATTGATGGTTGGTAGAGCTGCAACTGTCCTTTGTGACCTCTGACTGGGCTCTTCTATCAGGCACAGCTGTTGGCTAGGTACTGTGATAACTTACAGTTAGGCTGGTCACAGAAGGTATTCCCTGCCTGGGCAGTTCTGGAACGTGGGATCTGCAGTTGGATAGGACTGTCGGGGATGGATAGATCCAGGTATCGTGTTCTTAGAAATGCGCCATTTGAGAATTGTCTCTCGGGGTGGAGCTGTGGGGGTAGTATTCTGGCTGAGTTGAATGAGTCTACCCCCTGTGCTTCTCCAAAATGTGCAAAGGTAGGAATCTCTCTTGGCCTCGTGGGTGTGGATGTTAAGTGGGCTTTTGGGCTGAGGGGAGCTACTGCTTGTCTTCCTGGGATGCAGCAGGTCCACCCCTGAATGTAGACATGGCAGCTAGACTTCTGGGAATGCAAGCTAAGGTGAATATCTCACTGTGCTTCTGAAGGCAACCAGCTCAGCCTTGCGGTTAGAGGTATGAAGTTGACTAATATCTCTGATTGGGCACCATAGCTGCCAGGAACGTAAAGGTACTACCATGTTCTGGTCACTATGATGTTTGCATCCTTTTTTTTTCCTACCTGACCCATGACAGTCTAGCTGTGCTGTTATCCCACCGTTTCCTGTGAAGTAAGTCTGAATAGCCTTCCTAGGGAGCATCTTGGAATGTTAGGGATGCTGCTATATGATTGTCACAAGTTTTTTCCCTCCTTTAAAGACCAGAGACCTAGGGAAATCTCTTGTATCTGGTGTTGTCCATATTTGGGGACAGGGGATGAATAGGAGTGGTATGGCTGAAATGAGATCATTCTTGTACTTCTGATTGAATTTTCATTCATTTCTGCAGATTATATAGGTGTCCATATTTGTAATAAGGTTTTCAAAAAGATGTTTTAATCTGTGGATACTGGCTAGAGGAATTTTTGTGGGGGGGGGGGGCAGACGGTTAAGAACCTGAGACTTCTATTCAGCCATCTTACTGACATCGCTCCCCTCCTTTTACTTCTCTTTGTACACGTACTCTGTGGTTTGCATCTTACCAATAAAATGTGGACATGTTTCTATGCTAAACAGCTGTGATATACTCTATTGTATGGGCTTTCAATTTAAGTAATCCTTCCCTTATTGCTGAATATTTTAGGATCTCTCTTCAATTTTTTTTTTTTAATGCCAGTGCAGGCTGCCTTTGAACCACTATAGCCCAGACTGGCTTCACACTCAGTGGTGATCCTACTGCCTCAGCCTCCAAAATGCTAGGATAACAGGTGTGTGTCACCACACCCAGCCTTTTTGAATTTTTAGATTTTAATTTTTATATTTTAAGGTCTTTTCAATTTGTTATTGTTAACAGTTTTGTAGATGGCATGGTGTAGTCCTAATTACTCAAGAGGCTAAGTTAGGATTCCTTGAGCCCAAGAATTTAAGGCCTGGGTGGGCAACATAGCAAAACCATATCATTAAAAGGTAGGGGGGGGTATAAGGAGTAGTTCAGTGGCAAAAAAAAACCCTGAGTTTGATCCCCTAATGCACATTTTTGCACTTGTTTCTGTTTTGTTTTGTGCCCCTGACCCGGATTGAACTCATGACCTGGCACTTGCCAGGCAGGCGCTTAGACCGCTGAGCTAGATCCTGGGCCCTTGTGTTTTCGAGACAGGGTCTCGCTATGCCGTTCAGGCTGGCCTTGAGCTCACTTTGTAGCCCAGGCTGGTCTCGAACTCACAAGGATCCTCCTGTCTGAGCCTCCCGAGTGCTGGGATTACAGGTGTGAGCCACCAGGCCCAACCTTTTTTGCCCTTTTTAAAATTTTTTAGATCTGTTTTTTTTTGTTTTGTTTTGCTTACGTTTCTGTGAGATGAAGTCTTAAAAGTAAAATTGCTAGATCAAATTGCTAACATCCAGAATTGAAAAATGGAAGGCACCTGTTCTTTAACAATTTTGTTGAATCAGTGAATTGACTTTGCCTTACAACCAAATTTATTATATGAGGTAATACATTTTTGTATTTCTTATGCCAGTTTTGTTTGCATTTTTTATTTTTTATTCTTTCTGTGACAGGGTCTTGCTATGTAGTTCAGGCTGGTCTCAAATTCATGGCAGTCCCATGTCAGCGCCCCTGAATGCTGGGATTATGGGCACGCACTACCATGCCTGGCTTGATTGCATTTTTTATTACTTACTAAAGCATTATAACTCACAATGTCAGTACTTATCTTCAGTACCTCTTAATTTCTAGAAGAGGAAGACATGTTCAGTTACTAAATATTTGAGAAAGGTGACAGTCGAAGTGATAATCTTGGCTATACAGGGGATTACAAATGAAAAAAGGATGTATCCCATTTATTCAGCCAAACAGTAAACATTACTCTCCTAGTTAGAAAATAATTCCTGGGAAAGATGATCTTGAGTCTTCATTTCATGTCTAGAAACTGCTGTCTCTGGATTATGAAATTTGTCCCTGGGGCCACCCTTTGGGTCAGAGATGTTTTGCTGTGGGGGAAATTACAGATGGGAACTGGGGAAGTTAAATGAATAACCCTTCTGTGAACTGTATTATTAGACTGTGGATACTGTGAACAGAAGGAATGGGAATGAGGAAGGTGTTTTCTCCATAAAAGTAGTTTTCTTTTTTTTTTTTTTTTTTTTTGCGGCACCAGGGATTGAACTCACGACTTTGAGCTTGCCGGGCAGGCACTTAGACTGCTGAGCTAGATCCCCAGCCCAAAAGTAGCTTTCTTTAAATCCTGTAATTGATAACTCAATTTAAGAGAGTATTAGTTTTCACCACTGTTGGCTCACTAGCTCTTTTCTTTTCTCCTTTTCCTTTCGTTCTGTTTCCTTCCTTCCTGAGACAGGGTCTTGCTGTGTAGTCCAGGCTGACTTTCAACTTACTATGTAGCCCAGGTTGGCTTTGAACTCAAGGCATTTCTCCTACCTCAGCCTCCCAACTGCTGGAATTACAGGCATGTGCTATTACACCCCACCAGTGTGGGCTTTTATTGAACATTACTATATGGTAGCACAGTAAGGAGTATAAAATTTTAGTCTGTCTTTGGGGATTGGGGATATAGTACGGGGAAGAGGGAAAGATGACATTATGAGTGTATTATGCCTTATTAGCTTTATTTCTTCCTAAGTGTTTCTCCTCTTTCTCCTTCAGTTCAACTTTATAGTCCTTGATAAGGTAAATGTTATGGTTTAGATCCGAAATATCCCAGGCTCTTGTGTATGGGAGATAATTGGATCATAGTGGCACTATACTTACCAGTAGGTTCATCCATGGATGAGTTCAGTAGCTGAATGTGTTATTAGGAGTTGGGCCTGGTTGGAAGTCTGTTACAGGGGCATGACCTGGAATGCTGTATTCTTTCCCCGTTCTCTCTCTTTTTCCTGGTTGCATGGATTAAATAGCTTTCCTTCACCATGTCCATTTACCATACCATTTCTGCGTTGGAACTTGCTGACTATGGACTGAATCCTCTGAAACTGTGAGGCAAAATAAAACTCTCCTCCTTTAAGTTGTGTCAGGTATTGTAGGTCAAAGATGAGAAAGTAATGCAGCAAATTATGTTAATTTATTTTCATGTCAAATTAATTTTGTATTTCTGGGATAAACACGTCTTGGTTGTGGTCTGTTTTATTTATTGCTAAGTATTGTTTGCTTATTTGTTGAAGGGCTTTTGTGTCTGTGTTTGTGAAAGATGTTAATCTGTGGTTTCCTGGTAATGTTTTAGTCTGATTTTAGTATCAGAATAATAATCTTATAAAAAGTGTTTCTTCATCTCCTGGTTTCTGGAAGAAATTATATGGAATTGATAATATTCTTAAGTACTTGGCATATTTGAGCCTGGAGTTTTTTTGATAGAATGTTTATATGATTTTTTTTCACTTAAATTGGGAAATCTTTATTACCTGATTATAGGAATTTACACACTTGCTTATTAAAGGACTGTACTACACAAAAGTACAGAGAAAATAATGCAGGGCAGTATATAAATATTCAAGAATAAGTGGCATAAGACAGGTGTGGTGACGTATGCCTATAATCCCAGTCATTGGGTGGCCAAGGCAAGAGGATCACCGCAAGTTGAACACCAGCCTAAACTACATAACTAGACCCTGTCTCAAAAAAAAAAAAAAAGAAAAAAAGAGTGACATAAAAATGCAGACTGTGGTCTAGAGAATATAGTAAAAATGACATTTATCTAGGCATAAAAATTAAAGTTGTTAGTAGCAAGGTACAGTGGTGTAGGCCTGCAATCCCAGCTATTTGGGAGGCAAAGATGAGGATCCCAGCTTCAAGGCCAGCCTGGCCTACTTAGTTAAACCCTATTTCAGTAATAAAAAGGGTAGAGGTACAGCTCAGTGGTAGAGTGCCCCTAGCTTCAATCCCCAGGGCCTACAAAGAGAGAGAAGTGGTGTTAGCCCGATTTTCAATGTTTTCTACAATCTAGTTTCAACCTACTCTTCACTGTTATTTTCCAGGACTACCCTGTAAAAATATTTTTATATTCCAAACAAGTAATTCCCTAAGTTCACCAGTTTTCCTGCCTTGTTTTTATGGTGGAACATTTAAATGACAAATTCAATTATTTTAATAGGCATGGAGCTATTCAGATTATTTGCTTCTGTTTGAGTTTTGGGAGTTACATCTCTTTAAGGAACTTGTCAATTCTGCCTAAGCTATTAAATTTATTGGAATGATACATTCATCTCTCTCTCTTTTTTTTTTTTTAATTTTTGCGATGAGGATCTTCACATGTTGTTTAGTCTTGCCTTGAACTCAGTCCTTCCTCAGCCTCCTGAGTATCTAGAATTACAGGTGTACACCACTGCGCCTGGCTTCTCATTTTGTAATGCATGAGGATCGGTAGACATACTGAACCTTTCACTGTTAACATAAATAATTTGTGTCTTCTCTACTTTTTCTTGATCAATCTGATCATGAATTTGTCTTTTTTTACCTTCTCAAAGAACCACCTTTTAATTTTATGTAATTTTTCTTTACTATTTTGTAATTTACACTTTTACCTATTTCTCTTTATTATTTCCTTCTATTTACTTTGATCTTTTTCTAGTTTTTTTTGTTTGTGCCCCTACCCAACCCCCCATGTTACCCTGAAGTACTGAGTACAGCATTGAACCCAGGGCCTGCATGCTTCTGACAACCCCAGCCACCACCGCCCCTCCTTCTCTGTTTCTTTTTTTGGTGGGGGCGGGTAGGGGCTTGCAAAGTTGCAGGATTACTCAGGCTGAGCTTGTTTTGTTTTGTGGTTTTTTTGTTTTGTTTTGCGGCACCAGGGATTGATCTCACGACCTTACACTTGCCAGGCAGGCACTTAGGCCGCTGAGCTAGATCCCAGCCCTGTTTTGTGTTTTGAGACAGGCTCTTGCTATGGTAGTGCAGGGTGACCTAAAACTCACGGCAGTTCTCCTACCTCAGCCTCCTGAGCGCTGGGATCATGGGCACGTACCACCACTCCCAGCTCTAATACTGTTTTATAGTTCCTTTGTATTGCAGGGGTTTAGAAATGTGTTGTTTAACTTTTAAGACATTTGGAAGTTGTCTAGCTGTTTTTCTGTTACTGATTTCTATTTTAAATCTGATGTACTCAGAAATATATTTTGTATGATTTTAATTACTTTTAAGTTTGCTAGGTTTGTTTTGCACCCTATAGTATAATCTATTTTCCTAACAGTTTTACATGGGCTTAATGATGTTCTGTTATTGTTGGGAAATAATCCTATAAATATCAGTAGAAGGGGCTAGGGATTTAGCTCAGCGGCGTAAGCACCTGCCTGGCAAGCTCGAGGTCGTGAGTTCAATCCCCGGTACCCAAAAATCAGTCCATCAATCAATCAGTCAGTAGGTCACATTGATAGCACAGTTCAGCTCCCCTATATTTTTACTAATTTTCCATTCACTTTCTCTCTCTCAGTGAAGGAAGTGGGCTTATTGTAGATAATATATGTTTGTGTCCAGTCTAACAATCTCTTTTAATTGAGGGTGTTTAGATTATTTATCAGTATTATAACTATTGATGTGTTTGGTTTAAATCTATCATCTAGTAGAGACAATTTTTAGTGTCTTGCATTTCTGTATGACTTGTAAGCAAGGCACTGTTTTGTTTCAGACTATCTTGTTTCAGACTTTTTTCAAAATGTTCATTTGGCATACAACCTTGGAAGATAGAGTATCTCCCTCCAGAAAAGTGGGCAGTGTGTGTACTGCCCATGTAAAAACTTCGGTGCCCAAACTCAGGGTTTCTCCAATGTGACAACCACTGTGTCATTGTCCTGTAGCCTTCATTGCCTTATGTGGGAATTGGGATTTGAGGAACTAGTACAGAGTCACTGATACTGTAGCTCATTTGTGGCAAATGCATGGCATGTGTGCCAGAGTGGGCACGCCGAGCCCTCCGTTTGCACACAAGCCAAGTGGTCCCAGCATTGCCTTGTGTACCTAGGGGCCATGCATATGCTCAGAAAGGAGTAGCAGCACCAGGCAGTGACTTCAGCCAGGCAGTGACTTCATGAGCAGTTTGGACCTTCGGTCTCTAAGAAATTTGCTAGCACTGCTCTAGATTCTACCTAAGATGTCAGTATAGCTGCCTTCTCTGATCCAAAGGTCAGGATTCTACTGGTATTCATGAAACTCTGGTTGGCCAGCTTGTTAGCTCGCAAATAGGAAGAAGTTCAGAAACTTCACAGTTCTTTTTCTTTTTTTTTTTTCTCCTTTTTTCTTTTTTTAACTTCAGTTCTTGAGTCCATTGTGTTTGTTTTTTAGTTTGTTTCATCTTTTCCTAATTTTTTTTGCCTTCATTTGGATTTTTATGATTCCATTTTATTGCAGTTAATTGGTTTCTTAGTTACACTCCATTTCTTAAAAAGACTTACGTAATTCCCTACGGATTATACTATGCATTTTTAACTTTAATTACAGTTTACCTTCAATAGTATTTTATCATTTTATTTATAGTGTATGAGCCTTATGCCTCCAATTACTCCTTTTTGTCCTTTGTGCTCTTTTTATCATACTTTTAGTTGTAAGTCCCAGCATACATTGTTACTGCCTTTGCTTTAAACAGTTACTAAGATTCATATTGTGCACCTGCATGTTGGGTTGGAAAGTATGTCATCTTTTTTTGCCTTAGAAAGTTTTAAAAATCTGGCCAGGGATCTAGCTCAGCAGCCTAAGCACCTGCCTGGCAAGTGCAAGGTCATGAGTTCAATCCCCGGTGCTGAAAAAAAAAATTTTTTTTTTTTTTTAATCTCAACATGAACTTTTTGGATTGGAAATAATTTTTATATTATTCTTTTTTGAAGAGGTATAAGGTTATTTTTGCCAAATGGATCGTTTCTTGGCTTCTAGTTGAGGCCTTCCCACCCCTTCTTTAAGGAAACCCAAGGGCTGATTCCATTTACATATAGGCTGCTTCTAAAGTCTTGGCTAGAAGTCAGTATCAGGGAATTAACAGCAGGAAAGTCTGGAGGGAAGGTCAGGGAGGGCATTTCCTTTTCTCCTCTTATTATTTATTTCCTCCAGACAGCAAAAGAAAAGAAAAAGTACTTTTTTCAGCTCCAGTCTTTAGCCCTATTTCAACTCCAGGGTGTTTCTTTTTTCCAGATTCTATTGTGGAAACAGTTTATTATGGCATTCAAGGATTTTTACAATATCACAAATAATCATGTTTCCTATAATAACCACTTCCTGCTGTCCTCCAGGCTTTGTGCGTAATACTCTACTGTGTTGACAGATAATTTATAAAACATCATGTAGTTTCAGTTTTTTCACCATAATAAATTATGCCACAGTGAACATCTTTCTGTGTCTCTTTTATACCTCGTGAAGTATACTTCTCTTAGGGAGTTTCTGTATTTTAAAACTATCGACATTTTGTAGTTACTATAAATTATAAAAGGTATGTTACAGAAGGAATTTTGGAACATGCATGCCCTGAGGGAACAACTTTGTTCAGAGAAAAGATATATCACATTGATTATAGACTTGTTAGAGACAAGGAATTGTGAAGAGAATTTCCAAAATTCATTTATGGATCTCAGTGCATTTTCCAGAAATTACGATATCTTGGATTTTTTTTTGAGACAAGATCTCACTATATAGTTGCTGTGCTGACCTTGAATTCACTGTGTGGCCCAGGTTGACCTCAGACTTGCAAGTGACATGTGTGTACCACCATGTAATCCCATTTCTAACCCAGAAATTAGGGTTTGAGGTTTAAATGTGGCTTGGTTGTTCTTTGAAAGCATTATGTTAAATCCATTCCTATGTTGAAATCATCGTAGTCCTTTCTGTTGTGAAATTTGTTCTTGCAAGGTTTGCTTCTCTTTCTCTTCCCTCTCTCTCTCTCTCTCTCTCTCTTTCTCTCTCTCTCTCTCTCTCTCATTCTGGATGGCAGGGGTTTTTTTGTTGTTTTTGTGGGTTTTGTTTTGTTTTTTGAGACAGGGTCTCACTATGTAATTCAGGCTGGCCCTGAACTCAGTATGTAGCCCAGGCTGTCCTCAAACTCACAGCAGTTTTCCTGCCTCAGCCTCCCAGTGCTGGTATTACAGGGGTGAGCCCTAGCTGGTGGGGTTTTTTAAGTGTGTGTGTGTGTGTGTGTGTGTGTATGTAGACAGCACAAGGACCATGGAAAGAAGTACCTCTTTATAAAAGGCCTACACTGGGACTGTGCAATGTAATTATAAGTAACCACCTGTAGCTTGAAAAGTGACTAAAAGACCTTGCTTCCTAATTTAGAAAATTTTAAGTGTATTTGAAACTACTTAGTTATGAAATTTTTTTTTTTTTTTTTTGGTACTAGAGATCAAACTCAGGACCTCACGTTTGCCAGGCAGGCGCATACGCCACTGAGCTAAATCACCGGCCTTGTCTTTTTGAGACAGGGTCTCGCTATGCTGTTCAGGCTGGCCATGAACTCACTTTGTAGCCCAAGCTGGTCTCAAACTCAAAAGAATCCTTCTGCCTCAGCCTCCCAAGTGCTGGGATTACAGGAGTGTGCCACCATGCCTGACTTGAAAATCTAATTTTTAAGTTTTACATTTAATGAAAAATAAAGGTCAAGTATTTCTGATGAAATTATCTCATTAAGTTTTTGTGATTATAACATAATATTTTGAATAAATGAGTTCCATAAAATATATTCATAAAATTAACTTTACCTGTTACTCCTTTTGATGTGGCTACCAAGAAATTTAAAATTACATGTATACAGCTTGCCTTATACTTATTTTAGGCAACACTGGCTTAAATTATGACTGAAAAAGAACTATTTTCACAGCTTGAAAATGTTGCAAACACAGACAACTTGCTGTAGAATGCAAGATATGTGAAATTCAATTAGAGAATTAGATATTGGGAATGTGGAAGAGGACCAGTAAGCCCAGTGCAGGACCTAGTGGTTACAGGCAAAGGACAGGCATTGACGAAGTTTACTGTTTAAAAACACTAGCATCTCATTTAAAGTTTGCGCTGCAGTCCGTGGAGGCATGCACCTGTAATCCTAGCACTGAGGAAAGCTGAAGCAGGAGGATTTCAAGTTTGAGTCCCATTTAGCAATTTAGCAAGACATTGTCTCAAAAAAATTTGTTTTCATTAAAAAATATATTTGACACATCCTGCAATTTTTGGTTAGCACGAACAGGGCCAAAACATGCAAACAACTTATCCTATATTTTAAAAGAGCAAAGTCATGTTATAGCGATATAATGAATAAATTATAGCTTCCCTGAAAAACAGGTTAATAATTAAGATATTCGAAGTGCTGCATTGTTGAATTCAGTTCAACTTTACCCAAGCTTAATGTAGGCTAAAACCTAGTGCAGTGGGCTTCAGAAAAAATTAGGGACACTGAAGGCTAATCCTCTGCATTTATCATAGTGTTGGATGCCGTGAGAAATTCCAGCATCAGAAATAGAAACAGTTTTCCTGATTGAGGTTTTACTACAAAGGTGGAAAAAATTTCCATTTCAGCCTTTATACAGTCTTTATACTCAGTAGGTCAACTAATAAAAGGTCTCAATTCACGCACACCCTTTGGCTAACGTTAGCTTTATCACATCTAGAAATTCATGTATAAAACAAGTTATCAACTCAAATACAGATTACATTTTTTTAAATACAAATTACTTTTTAAGAAGAACCTGCATGAAATATAGAAATAGTTTGGTGGAAAGGAAACCTTAAAACTACTTGAAATGAGAGCAGATGTATGTTAGTGAGCAAGACATTACTTGGTACAGCTGCTCCCCAGGAAGCGGGGGTCAGTTTAGATCTGAGGTTCTCAGCACGGGTCTCCTGATTTAGGCACTGTGACACTCTCAGAGTGCTTCGCTTCCTCAGCAGGTGCTCCACAGCCCTCCTGGCCCCACTGTCCTGTCCTTTTAAAGCGTAATAGCCTTTCTGGACTTCTCAGGACATTTTGGAGATTTTTCTATAGAATAAAACTTGGATTACAGGTTTAGACATACAATCTTCATAATGGTTTAGATTCTTTCAAAATATGAAATTGAGGGCCAGGGATGTTGCTCAGTGGCACAAGCACCTGCCCGGCAAGCACAAGGTCCTGAGTTTGATTCCCAGTTCCAAAAAAAAATCAAGTTGAAATATTTTATACTTTAAATTTCTGTATCATTAAGATGACAATGTTTTAATGCAAAAGTAGAAGAAAATAGAGTATAAATTCAGTATCACCTATTTGTCTCAAAAGCAAGAACAGTATTTAATACGAGTAACAGTGCAGTAACAAAACCAGAACTTGTATGTTTGTCCAAACTGAATTAACTGTCTTTGAAATCAAAGTATATGGCAAGATGAATGTTTCATCTCAGCAATGATTACCTTTTCAGCTTAATACTTTTCGACTCACAAACTTAAGTATGCGCCTGCCGATCTGTAGGTAGTGTCTTCCATATCTGAGATTTAGCCACCAAATAAGTCCATCTCGAATTAGCCTGTGTGACCTTGTGTCTTCTTCATAGCAACAGTAATGTATTTGGCAGATGTCTTGAAAGAGGAACTGTAAATTAATGTAGTATAATCTTGATAACATGAGGAGTCCGATACTTTTTAAAAGTGTTAGCATCAGGAAAAACCAAACTACCATGATCGCTAGCTGTGTTTCTGTAAAAACCCGCCGAGGTAACCTCTATACATCACCACCCCACATCTGCACACAGTTCTGACCCTCTTTCTTGCCAGGCTGTGGTCAACAGAGTCTGACGATGTATCTCCAGAACCTTTCATTTGGTAATCAAGTTAGTTCTCTAGCATATATGGTTCTTGTAGAAAATAATGCTATTCGGGAAAGACAAGTACCGAGGTTATCGATGAAAACACTGAATACCTGAAGATTTGGGTCACAACTACGATTCACAAAGTGAGCCACATTTGCATAGCAAGCTGCATGCACTGTGCATTTATCAGATTCATAGTCCAGATCAAAGAGATACATGATTCCTTTGTTGTCATATAACTGGCCCCCCACTTTCAACTTCACTCGTGATTACCTCTCCATTTTCCATGACAAAACTCATTCTTTTAATCTTCACAAGGGTCTTTACGCCCCCGCTACAGCCACTGCTAGTTTGAAAGATGCAAAGTGAATACTGTGTGCTTTGCTGTACAATCCTATTGGGACAATCAGGTCCATATCGGCATCTTGAATTGCATTCATAGATGGGTGTACCGGCTGGGATTTTAATTTGTCAGTGCTTATTATAAGCCAACACAACACCAGTTTCAGTAGGACATTTCTCGAAGAAGCAATGTGTGCACGAACGACCAAAGGTCACTTTATTGACTAGGCGGATTCCAGGAGCTGATTTGTATTCACTAATGTAGAAGTCTGTAGGTGGGCCCTCTTAAATCAACAGTATTTTCAACAAACAGTCCTTTATGATTCTTCTGTTGAGTTCATCTTGCCACTTTTGCAGAGCTATCCTTTGTTTAGCTTTCTTTACAATGTACCGAGCAATAGCAGGTTTCAAAGTTTTGTTATTGTCTTCTGGAATTACTGCTTTGCCTTTCTTTAGCTGAGGTAAATAATTATGCTTGTCATTAGTGAATCGCTGAAGCAGTAAGGGACACTTGAGATTCTGCAAAGGTTCCCAAGTATTTGTAGACTCCTTTCCATTTTACAAGATAATATTGCACATCCTCCGCGAGCCCGCGTCCCGGCCGCCGCCATCTTGAAGAGGCTTCATTCAAACGGGCGCGGTCTGACAGGGTGCCCAGCGGGCCCGAGACCCGCGCCGGCGCGACCGCTGCCCAGCCCTCGGGGCGGAGCCCGCGACTGGACGCTCTGACGTCACGGAAGTCGCCCCGGGCCGCCCCCGGCTCAAAATTAAAAAAAGAAGGGGGTGTGTGTTAAGGATGCAGTTTATTGAGAAGAGCGCCTGGAATTCAATCCCTGTTACCACACACGCAAAGTGCGCCAAACGCTCAGTTAACACCACATTTCCATGCTTTTTGCCTGTCTTCAGTGTTAACAAGTATGACTTTTTTTTAAAGGGGAGACGTGGTTAAATAAGTAATAAAAAGTAAAATTTAATAAAATGAGGAAACACTAACATGAAAAGAAACAGTAGTTGTGATAGTTAATCTTGATCTTTAGCTCGGATTGAGAGACCCCTGGGTTTACTAGGAAAGCGCATTTCTAGGTATGTCTGTGGGGGTGTTTCCAGAAACAGCTGGCACATCAGCCAGCAAACTGACGAGGCAAGGCCTGTCCTGAATGTGGGCAGCATTATCCAGTAGGCTTGCAGCCCGAATGAAACAAAACCTGAAAGGAGGAAGGAGACTGCGAGTCTTCTCGCAGACTTGATTCTGCTTGAAGGAGGGACATCTTTAGCTAATGTCATCACCTATGATATCAGACTCCAGCTACACTGCATTAGTAATGGGACAAAATTAGTCCGAGATTAAGGTTGGTTTTTATCACACCTAACAGCTTAAGTGCAAGCTTCAAAGGAAACAAACTACTTCCATATAACTTACCTAGTTCCCAGGGCCAAAATTCAAGAATATAAGACTGCAAAAACCCAACAAGGTAAAATTCAATACCTGCATCCAACTGAAAATTTTTAGGCATACAAAGCAGAAAAAATGTAACCTAGAATAAGAAAATCAATAGAAACACACTTGGAGATACATAAAAGAATTAACTGACAAGGATACCAAACTAATTGTAAGTATAGTCTATGTGTTCAAGGAAGTAAAGGAATAGTTAAGCACTGAAAGATCTAAAACGTAAAAAGATGGCCAGAGATAAAGCTCAGTGACACGGCACCTGTCTGGCAAGCGCAAGGGCATGAGTTCGATCCCTAGTATCCCAAAATAAATAAATAGCAAAAAGGTATGGGTGGGGGTAAAGTTGGGGATGGAATGTTTACCTCTCACGTGAGGGGGCTTGGGTTTGAACTGCAGCCTCCCAGCAGAAAAACAAGCAAATCCAAGAAGACCTATATCAAACTTCTTGAGATACACATTCCAGTGTTTTGAGTGAAAAAAATAAATAGAGCATCAGTTAACCAGGATTTCAAGTAGTCTAATATGTAATCGGAGTCTCCAAATGACAGGAGAGTTCAGAAAAAAAATTTTGAAGAAATAATGGCCAAAAGTTCCAAATTTGATAGAAAGTATGAACCCTCAGATCCAGTGGACCCCATGCATGAGGAACATGAAGAATACTGTCCTAAAAACCAATAATCAGAAATTGCTCAAGCCAGAGATTAGTAGAAAATATTAAAGACAGGGAAAAAGATGTTACCTGTTAGATAATAAAGATAATGATGATAGCATATTTCTCATCAGATGAGATGCAGTCATAACAGCATTGGAATAATACCTTTTTAAATATGGCCAGAAAAATAATCTCGAATTCTATATCCAGTAAAAATCTTGTAGAACTGAAGGCGAAATAAGTACCTAGAAAAGCTGAAGAAATTCACCCTCAGCTAACTTGTACTACAAGAACCATTAAAGAAAGGCTTTCAGGGGCTGGGGATTTAGCTCAGTGGTTGAAGCACTTGGTAAGTGCAAGGTCGAGAGTTCAAGATACCAGATGGAAACCTGGATCTACAAAAACAAAAAGCAAAATTCTCTCTTTTACAAATAGTTACTGAAAAAGGAAAAAGTACTAAAATTACTCTTAGGCTTGTAATATTTATAGAAGTAAAATGTATGAAAATTATAGAAGAGATGGCAGGAAGAGAGAAATTGAATCTTACTACTATAAAACTGTTACCCAGTACTCAAAGAGAGTATTTCTTTGCCAATGACAATAGTGGCAAACCTATGGTATTTGTTGTTACAGTATTTTTCTTTTACGACAAAAGATGTTAATGTATGAGTTGTTTTTTCTAAACTAAAACTTCAGTATTCAGTTTTAATTGCAGTGTTGCCTCTTTCAATAAATAAGTGGGTGTTAGGTTGCAGTTTGAACATTCATCTCTAAAAGATTCACCATTACTGGCGTAGGAATGTCTTAGTGGAAGTGCACTGGCCTAGCATGTGTGAGGACCTCAGTTTGCTCCAAAGTACCACAAGAACAAAAATCAAAGCAAAAATATATTACTAAAATGAGACTGTAATAAGTTCAATATGTGTCATAGATGATAAACTGATGTTATCAAGGAAATCTAACAAGCCAACAAAAGAATGAATTGAATCATCAAAAATTCTCAAGAGATAGAAGATAAAGGAAACAAAGAACTGGAACAAACTGAAGATATAGTAAGATGCTACATTTAAAATGGACCTTATCTATAACTAACTGAAAATTATCCAAGCTCCCCCAAAACATCAGAATAGCTTAAAAAAAGATCAATGATTTGCTGCTTATAAGACACCCACTAGCCGGGCATGGTGGCTCACGCCTGTAATCCCAGCACTCAGGAGGCTGAGACAGGCGGATCGTTGTGAGTTCGAGACCAGCCTGGGCTATAAAGTGAGCTCAAGGCCAGCCTGAACAGCATAGTGACACCCTGTCTCAAAAACACAAGGGCCAGGGATCTAGCTCAGCGGCCTAAGCGCCTG
>RJWT010020179.1:0-18089 GCA_004365215.1 Cuniculus paca
AGTAAAGAATCAAGTTCCCTCAATTTTTCAGGAGATGAATTATTGTTTTCTGTTACTAGTTCAGAGGCAGTTGTTTCAGATGTCAAAGGCTGGGTTGGTTTTTCTGCTTTATCTGGAGTATGGTTAACTTCCAGCAAAATATTTCCCACTATCATTTCGTTATCATCTAAATTTGTTTCTTCAGACCTACTAAGTTCAGTATTTCTTTCAGTTTTATTAGAGACAATCTTTCCTTCCTCAGTACTCATTTCACGTGTGTCAGAAACAAAACTGTCAAGTACACTCAACTGTTCTATTTTGATTTCTTCTGACTTAGTTTTAGTAGTCACGTTCTCCTCCTGTTCTGTGACACTGCCTATTTCATTACTCACGGGATCAATCACTATTTCTTCAAAATTTTCTACTTCAGCATTCATTTGTTCAGATGAGGCTGTATCTGACTCATTACTTCTGTTACCTAGTTCCCCACCTGCTATCTGTTCAGGTATCTCAGTCTGAGGTTTCACATTTATAGGTATGGTATTATCACAAAGACCAACACCTGAACAAAATTCCTCAGCTGCCACTTCTTTGACATCTACTTTTTCAGCTGTTGCTGTGCTAGGTTCAACACTACCTTTACATTCATCTGTTGCCACTCCAAAAGCGTCAATATTGATACAGTCTTTTTCAGAGACACAAGCTTCTGATTTACAGTTTTCTGCATCCAATATGGTAACTTTATTGGATTCTCCTTTTGCTTTACATGCATTTCCTTCAATATTGGCAACATTAAGTTCACTTTCCCGTGTTGTTTCTAGTTTTTCTTCTGTGGTGTCCAGAGAATATTCCTCTGGAATGTCCTTGGAATCACCTAAACATGGGCCCACAGCTTTAAATTTTTTACTAGATGGCTCTTCGCTTTCAGGACACACTGCTTCACCAGAATCCGTATCGCAAGCTTTTTCTTTCAAATTCACTATTTCAGAAGACTTCTGAATAGTACTTTTTTCCAACTCAGTTTCAGATACAAATACAGAATCATTAATAGTATCACTCCCCTTGAGAACCAAATTGAAATTCGCATTTGCATGTTCATCTAAAACTTTTACTTCAGAACACAAATTATCTTTAGAATCTGTTTCTACTATAGTGTGAGGTGTTTGCACATTGGCCTTTATTTCACTATTCTTTATGTCAGTATTTTCTGTGTTCTTTAACCCAATGGATGACTTTTCCTGAGATTGAGATTTTTCCCCACAGCAGTCACAACCTTTAGATCTTCTCACCCTCCTACTTCTCTTATGGTGGCACTCAAATGTCTGGACATTTTTTTCAGAAACAGCAGAAATTTCTGATGTCTCAATTTTGGAGTATTCTCCCATACTGTTATCAGAATCTCGCTTAAGTAATCTCTTACTGGCATTTCTAGTCTTTAAATTTGATTCTGGCATAGGTGAACTTGCAAAGGATTCTGAACACTTGTTAGTCTTGGTTCTTCCCTCACATGTACTTGGCACATCATCAGAAATTTGCAACGTATCTGTAGATGCTGCAGAATCCTGAAGTATCACAGTATTACTTTCACCTTTTTCATAAACCTGAGGCTTTCTGTCTACATCTACTTCAGAAATTGCTTTATAATCTTGTGTGTCATTCTTGACACTTACAGATTCCTCTTCTACCATTTTTTCTTCTTGTTCTTCAGTATGAATACTGTCATTGTTTTTGTTTTTCAATTTTCCAGATCTCTTCTTCCTAGAGCCTTCTTCTTTTGCCTCAGAACTATCAGATTCTGAGTTTTCAATGCTGGAAAGCAAACCCTGAGATGCCCTTCTTGTTTGGTAACGTGTTCGTCCTCTTAAAGGTTTCTCAGAGGACTTATCTGCAATGTCCAGGGAACTATCTCCCTCACAATTAACATTCTCAAGGTCTGGTTTTCTTTTACTTTGGTCAATGTCAGCATTAGCACTTGTTTCACCAGAAACCTTCTCAGGTAAATTATTTCCTTTCTCAAGTAAGTTTTCCTGCTCAGCTTGTTCATAAGTCAGTTTCTGTCTAGGTAACACATCATCTTTTACATGCAATAAGCCCTGAGGTTTTTCCTCTTCCTTACGTCTTTCCCTTTTTTGATGACTATTTTCTTTATCTTGGTTATCACCAACAGAGTCTGTTATTTCTGAACGTCGCCTTGAAGACCGTCTCAGGGTTTTTTGATTTGGAGTTACCTGAACCTGACTATTTTCATTTACTAGCTGATCTGCTGGGGTCACTGCTGGAGGTGTATTTTCTTTGGATTCTAAATTAATACCCATGTTTTTCTCTTGGACAGTATTGTTTTCCAATAACACAGCGTTTTCTAATGTTGGTTTAGGTTTTCTTTCTTCACGCTCTGGAGTAGACTCAGAAAAATGAACCTGACTATCTGATGCACATTCTGTTTGATTAAACAAAATAGGTGAGTTGTTTTCTAAAGATATGGTGCCTTCAACCAATTCCTGATTTTCCTCATGTTGAGATTTTATTAAGGGTTTAGATCTTTTACTTGTTGACTTCTCAGTTTTATTCAATCTACGGCTTGATCTCTTAATTCCACTCAGTTTTTTTTCAGAATCAGATTTGGAGTGCATCATTTCTCTCTTCTTTGTTTTTGGTGTATTATCTGTAGTAGTCATGTTTTCCTGGTTATTTTGCACTGAATCATTTGGTGACAGATTGCTCAAAGAGGATAGGCTGAAAGGTCTATTATCTGAACCATCAAACTTCTCCAAGGTAATAAAGCTTTGCCTCCGACTTGTAGGCTGTGAGGGAGTTCCAGAAATACTGGCATCAGAAACGGAGTGACTGCTCACTAATGAGTTTTCTGCACTAGATGTACATTCTGTTGACGTTTTCTTTGAGGAAATTAGACTGTTTTTTCTGGCTTCGTTACTACTGCTCATTATTTCTGGATTGGTTTTGGGAACAAAACCACATGAACTACTTGAAAATGATGCCTTTTTGACATGTTCATCCATACCACAGCTTTCCAAGGCATCTTGAATGACAGTATCACTCTTCATTTGTTCCTCCTGCACAGAATACATACACATACACACATAGATTATCCAAACAAACATAACTTTCTAGAGTAAACTGAGTGCAGAATTTTGGCACTTGAAAGGAACAGTGTTTCAATATATTGAAAATATTCCAAAAATAATGGTGTATGTCTACCAGACTGTTCCTAATTACAAATATTCAATAAAACCCAAATATGTCTATTTTAAACACACACAGGACTGCAATTCTGTTAGAGTAGAATTGGGAGTTAGGAGGAGACGCCAAGATAAAATTTTAAAATTAACAAAATGAAGACCTATTATTACAAAACCGCCCAGCAATTTGAGGGAAGCCATAAATCAGAAGAATGATTCAAAAACCCTGAAAAGAAAATACTGAGTATACCTTAATCACCATCTTGGTATCCTCCTCTGGTTTTTCAGTTAAAGTAGGAGTTTGTCTGAGATAAACAATGGAACAAATGACTTTTAGTTACTAAAAAATCTAGGAAACTTAAATTTTAAAAAGTTTGATGGCTTCAACACTTACATAGAGTCTTCCTGACTATAATGATCAGTAAATAAGGTATCTTGTGAAACATCCAGATTATTATACATGGCAGGAATATCACACCTAGAAAAGATTTTAAAGAATTTCAAAAATCTGGTTAGTCAGGTATGATAACATATGGCTATGCTCAGCACTCTTGGAGGCTGACATAGGAGAATTCTAAGTTTGAGTCTTGACTCTATCTCAAAATAAGAAAATATAAAAGGTTGGAGATACGTCTCAGTGCAAGGCTCTGGGTTCAATTCAATTTACAGTGCTGAGCATGGTGGCACGCACATATAAACGGAGTTAAGACTCTAGCCTGGGCAACTTAGCCAAATTTAAATTTTACTTAAATTTTAAATATGTGCTTACTTTGGTAGCACATATATTAAATTTTAAATAAAAGTTTAAAAAGCACTGGATGAGCCAGGTTTAGTGGCACATGCCTGGAATCCCAGCTGAGGCAGAAGGATCGTTGGGAGTTTCAGACCAGCCTGGGCTACAAAGTGAGCTCAAGGCCAGCCTGAACGGCATAGTGAGACCTGTCTCAAAAAGACAAATCAATTAATCAATCAATCAATAGCAAGCACTGGTGATTTGAGGTGTGAGAGACCATGCCTATAACTCCAGCACTGGGGAGGCCAACGCCAGTCTGTGCTATATAGTGAGACCCACCCTAAAAAACAAAACAACCTGACTGACATGCTTTAAAATTTTGTTGTAAGGGCTGGGGATCTAGCTCAGCAGTCTAAGTGCCTGCCCAGCAAGCGCGTGAGTTCAATCCCTGGTGCTGCAAAATAAATAAATAAATAAATAAAAATTTAGAAAATTTAAAAAAATAAAACGAGCCGGGCGTGGTGGCTCACGCCTGTAATCCCAGCACTCAGGAGGCTGAGACAGGTGGATCATTGTGAGCTCGAGACCAGCCTGGGCTACAAAGGGAGCTCAAGGCCAGCCTGAACAGCATAGTGAAACCCTGTCTCAAAAACAGGGCTGGGGATCTAGCTCAGTGGTCTAAGCGCCTGCCCGGAAAGCACAAGGTCGTGAGTTCAATCCCTGGTGCCGGAAAAAAAAAAATAAAAAATAAAACAAAATAAAATAAAATTTTGTTGTAATTTTAAAAATAAAATAATTCAAATCAAGGCCCAGATAGTTATTTTCCATTAAATCATCTTCCCTTCTAACCTATCTGAGAAGCAAGGAGATTCAGTTTATGGACACCAGGAATGCTATGTCACTTTATACATTATAAAATCTAGTTATGCATAATATATCTTCTATCATTAAAATTCAGTATAACAGGGGCTAGGTGTATAGCTCAGAGGCAGTAGAAGACTTGCCTAGCATGTGTAAAGCTCTAGGTTTGATTTCCAGAACCCCAAAAGAACAAAGCACATACAGTCTCTAAGTTCTGGCAACAAAGTTATAATCTGCTGTGTTAAATCTAAGTATCAATATAGAATACTGAATTCACAAAAAGGTCTACCAACCGCTTTGTCTTGAGTACTTCTTTTTGATGTTCAGTTAGTATTCTTTCCTTTGTTCCTTTTCCTTCTGGAGGTATAAACACAAAATCAGTAGATTTTTCCTCTTCCAAAAGCAGTTCACTCTTTACTTTTGGAGATGAAGATTCTCGTTTCAGCTGCAGATTTTTTAAAAAGTACATTTTAGTTTCCAAATTATTTTCTAATATTTCTATTGCTTTTATAATGCTGATAATTTTACAATAATAATTTTTTTAAGTTTGAGGCTCAAGTACAAACTACAATCATACAAAATTTCTATAATGTCCTTCATGTCTTTATTCCATCAGGGGTCCTTAAAAAAGGAGATAAGTTTGTACTTGACTAAAAAGCATAAATTACATTTTCAAGACAACATAGAAGACCAGCTAGTTTGGAAAGAGGAAATATCAATTTTCACAACCATTCTTTTCATTCTATTTTCGATAGCTACAAGAATGTATCAGTCTTGAAAGATTTTTCTTTCATTTTACTAGGGTGTCAATCTCAAAATTCTGGAATATACTATATTGTTTGGAGGTCATGAAAGAACACTTGTTGCTGGAAAGTCAGTAACTGACAACTAAACAGATATTTACCTGAGTTTAAAACAGAGGTCTTACCTAGGCACTATTTCTGTTTCTATTCAAAATATTAAATTCTACAGTAATAGCTCTAAATCAAGTATCTAAAATATCCTCTTATATTACTATGTTAGTCATTCATTCTCAGACACATTCCATTTCAAAGAAGAAACTGCCAGGAATAACTATAAGGAATATAAAAGTATGAAGAATAAGTAAAAGCATTACACAAAATTACTGTTAGTAGCAAAGAATCGGCACATAGCTGAAGAGCCACGTGGTAATAACTCAGAGAAAAATCATCTAAAAACACAGGTAACTGGAAGAAAGGGAGGGACATAACATCTGGATGCCAAAATCCACCTGAAATAAGAGATCTGCCTATCAAACAAAACATAGGCATAGGATTTTATAATATGGTGAAGTACCCCACAAGGCTGCCTGTGCAAATGCTGCCTACTCCCAGAGGAGGAACCACCATTTGGGAAATTTCCCAAATAAATGATGGGCTGGATCAAGTCAAGGATATCCACTATCACCACACTACTATTCAATGTACTTCTGGAAACATTAGCCAGAGCAATTTAGGTAAGAGAAAGAAATGAAATAGAGGTAAGAAAGGGAGAAGCTAAATTATCACTATTTGCGGATGACATGATACTCTACATATAAGACCCTAAAATCTCCACCAAAAGACTTCTAGATTAATAACCAAATTCAGTAGTGTAGCTGGATACAAAGTCAACACTCGAAAATCAACAGCATTCCTGTATGCAAATAACAAACTCACTGAGAGAGAAATTAGAGCAACACCACCTTTCATAATAGCACTGAAAGATACGAAATACTTAGAAATCAATCTAATGAAAGAAGTAAAAGATCTTCACATTGTAAACTACAGTATGCTGAAAAATAAGATCAAAGAGAGTATCCAAAAATGGAAAGATATCCCTTGCCCTCTTGGGTAGGAAAAATCAGCATAGTGAAAATGGCCATACTCCCAAAACTGTCATACAGATTTAATGCAATCCCAATCAAAATATCAATAACATACCTCACAGAACTAGAGAAAACAATCCTAAAACTCATTTAGAACCATAAGAGACCTAGGATAGCAAAAGCAATTCTGGGCAACAAGGGCAGGGCAGGGGACATCACATTCCCTAACTTGAAATTATACCACAGAGTTACAGTGATAAAAACAGCATGGTACCAGCCAAAAACCCCCACCAGATCAGAGGATCATTAGAACAGGTAAAAAGGAGAAACAACTCCAAACACACTCAGCCACCTTACCTTTGACAAAGTGGCCTAACATGTTCACTGCAAGAAAGTTTGTAACAGGGTAAATCTTTCATAACTGGTGTTGGAAAAACAGGCTTTTCAGATGCCCAAGACTAAAACTAGACCACTATTTTTCACCATCCACTAAACTAAAGAGCTAAATATTAAAACAGAAGCTCTCAATCCACTGGAACACAGACTAGATAGAATTCTTGAAGATACTGGTGTAGGCAAAGACTTTATGAACAGAACCCTGACTGCACAGGAACTATCACGAAGAATCGACAACTGCGATCTCATAGTAAAAAGCTTTTGTGCAGCAAAAGTAATCAACAGAATACAACAGAAAACCCAGAGTTGGTAAAAATTTTTGCCAGTGGTTCCTCAGACAAAGGAATATCTAAAACACATAAAAAAACTGAAAAAATCAGACACCACAAATTTAAAGACCCCACCCAAAAATGGACATCAGAAATGGATAGACTCTTCAGATGAAGTACAAATAGCAAATAAATATATGAAAAGATGTTCAACATCAATTCGAGGTAAGAATTAAAACAATGCAGAGACTTTATCTTACTCAGAAAAAATAAAGAAATCAACCAATAACAAATGCTGGTGGGGCCATGAGGATAAAGGAACTTTTTTCTACTATCAGTGGAAGTGTAGACGGGTGCAACCACTGTGGAAATCAGTGTGGAGATTCTGCAAACAACTAAAACTAAAGATTCCCTTTGACCCAGCTATTCTTCTTGGTATCTTCCCAAAAGAATTAAAAACATAGCAGTGATATATGCACACCCGTGTTTATAGCGGCACAGTATATAACAGGGTAAATCTTGGAAACAGCCCAAATGCTCAACTGATAAATGAATAAAGATGTGACTTTTTTATACAATGGAGTACCACTGTGCCATCAAGGCTAAACTTTCAGACATTTCTAGCTAAATGGATGCACCTAGAGATCACACTCTTAAGTGAAATAAACTGGACTCATGTGAGAATAATGGATTCTCTGGTGTGAGAAACTGAAAGTGTGAAATAGGAAGAAAATGTTCAAATGGGAAAGGAACTAGGAATGAAGGAAGGTAAAAGAAAATGAGAAAAAGATTAATAAACTAGGCTGGATGTGGTAATGCATGCCTATAATACCACTACTTGTGAGGCTAAGGCATGATAGCTGTGAGTTTGAGGACATCTTGCACTACAAAAATGAGTTCAAGGCAAGTCTGAACTACATAGTGAAACCCAAAGGATAAAATGCAAACAAAGCCTTTGTAAATGAGGAGCAGAAGAGGGATTGAAGGGAGGAAAGAGGAATGGGGGGAAAGAAAAGAGAAGAATCCAGATATATCATCTACAGGTACAAAGTCCCTGTGATGAATGTGATCGTTACGTACATCTAAATTCTACCAATAAACTTCACGCACAAATGCACACACTAAATCAACATTGATGTAGCTCAGTGGTAAAGTGCTCGCCTAGCATGGATGAGGCCCTGGTTTCAAGCCTGAGGGATAGGAGACCAATAAACAAAAACTAGAATCAACACACAAGCCTTCTTCATATCCATGCTGTCTTAGTATTCTTTCCAGAACGCTTATTGCCCCACAATCCCATCTTTTTCAAACATTATTCCAGTATGAAGTTATATGTCCAAAAACTACCATACACTTTACTTTAAAAATGGTATTAAATTCTGAAAATATACTTTGGCAGATGGCTTCATATTTTCTTTTTTTCCCCTTGTTTGTGCCAAAAAAGAATCCCTTTTTCCATTTGATCTTCTTTCCATACCACTTATCTTCATATTTAATTGTGAATTTTCTGTCTGTTCAGTGAAAAAATAGAATTTTATTAAGCATAATCGGTTCTTCTCACATGTTGAAAATTTCAATTTACTAAACACTCATTTCACATATGTGAAATTTCTTCTGCCTATTCAAGTCTGCTGAAAACAAACGAAAAACAGTCAACTGAACTTGTCTTTTACATGTTTTGTGACATTTAACTTGTATGAGTTCTGAAATCAAGATGTAACGCTCATGTATTGCAAAGTTAACTCAATCTGTGGGATCAAAGTTGGTAACTACTACTGGAAATGTTCGTAAGATAAAAAAAAAGCTATTAAAATTTTCTACGTTAAAGAATAAAGAGCCAGATGTGGTGGGTGGTGCACACTTGTAATCTGCATTTGGGAGGCTAAGACAGGAGGACTGAGAGGCTAAGACAGGAAGGAGAGCCTGGATTGCTTAGCAAGACTCACAAACCAACAAAAACAGAGCATTAACATAGCTCAGTGGCAAAATGCTTGCATAGAATGCTGTAGGCAATGGGAGGGAGGGAAGGAAAGAGGGAGAATAGGCAGGCAAGTAAGCATGTATGACAGAGAACATTAATATACCAAACACGTTTTTTCATATCAGAATATATAGTATAGCCTAAATTACTCGGAACCAGTAGTAACACTAACTCATTTGATCTGGTAAGAATTTTTATTCAGCAAAAACCCCAAAACAAAACATAATTTAGCTATCACTATTTGTTCATTTCTTTTTTTTAAAAAACTGATTCTACACACACACACACACACACACACACACAAAACACACCAGATATTATCAACTCAGCATGATGGGGGATGGCTACTCAGAAGCCAGAGGCAGAGGCAAGAAGACAGCAATGTCAAGCCAGCTAAGGCAACTTAGTGAGACTGGCATTCAAATTAGTAAAAGAGAGGGGGAATAGCTCATTGGCAAATATAACAAACAGCCTGGGTTCAATCCCCAGCACCACAACAGGTTGGGGGTTGGCAGGGGGTTGGTTGGCTATATACTATCTCTTGCTGAATAGAAAAAAAACACCTTCTAAGGATGCGCCAACACTTCAGTGTTTACTCCTCTCAACTACTGGATCTCCAGATAGTAACTGTTAGCCAAAGCAATCCTGGTTCTAATCCTGGATGACTGTGATACCAAAGATTGTTTTTCTGATAAGAGAAATCAGATACAAGGAAAAGAGAAAATAAAATCATTTCTAGTTTTCCAAAGCAATACTCATCAATCTTTGTAAAACAGTATATAGTAAGTCCTGAGTTATTTACACTACAATCTAGTGAAGATTTTTGTCCTTAATTCAAAAACTGTGTATACCCATGCACAGATTCACATAATGTTATTGAACTCTTCTATTCAGAGTACTGATTACTTAATAAAGCTCAAGTATCAATCAAAATTTTACAACAAAACTTACTGTATCTGAATATGAGCCACTGGATTCCTCCTTTATTTCAACATTTTCCAAACCAGGCAATAGAAGCAAAAATTTCTGTTTGGCTTCTCTTAGTACTGGTCTTCAAAAAAAATATATAAATATATACACATTTGAGTCAAGGGCATTGATGAGTACTTGTGATGTTAACTAGAGCATTTATTTTAATTTTTAAAGGGACAAAATGTACTTGGCCTAAAGATTACTAACACATACAAAAGTGGGATAAATGAGACAGTAACTGAATTGTTCTCTATTTCTTTTCCATTTCCACATTTTAAAAAATTTTTTTTTTCAAAATGCCTGTATTTGTATCATGCAAAATTTCAAACAGAAATAAAACACATTAAGTATACACACTAAGCTTTAATTCCTAAGAATCAAATTACTTTAAAGCTCCTAGAAGTTTATAATGTTAATTACCATAGATTATAAATAGTAGCTCAACTAAAAATTTCTCGGCAACAATTGGCCTAAGAAAGTTGATGTTAAAACCAAAATACCAGTTCACATTATCTTACAGAATACATAGTTAATGTGTTTCATTAGCATACTTTAACTCTTCAGGATAAGTCAACATCATCCCTTTAGCAAATGTGGCATTCCAGAACTGAGCACTCTGCTTTCGAATCTGCTTATTCTTGTGCAGAAATATTATGCATAACAGTGGGGAAAGCTGTTCAAGAAGTTCACTGTCATAAGTCCCAGCGCTGAATTGCAGACAAGTAACAATTTCTCCTAGTAGCTTTTCTAACTAGGAAAAAGGAAAGAACAAAAGGAAAAAGTATACTAAATAGCAAATCAAAGTATATGCTATTTCAATGTTTAATATTTGAATGATTTATATCAAGTCCCCATGGTCACAGTAATATACATTCCTCTCTATAAGTTGTCAAGTTATCAGGTAGTTTTGATTATTGATACTCCAGGTTGATTGAGGTTATTCTCCACTAAGAGGGAAAAAAGTTTTTACATTGATTATAATAGTACTAATTATCTGCCTTTCAACTAATTTTAGAGGCTAACCCTTATACATAAAGATTACGAAACAAGACTTGGTAACTAATATAATTTCAAAACATGACAAAATCTTTGCAAAAGAAACTATCTGTGAATGTATCTACATCATATTAAATGCCAATTAAAAACTGTACTACAACTCAATTAAAATCAGAATTATCTTTACAGAAGGTGATTATCTAAACCCATTTTCTAAGTATGTTTTATGGACAATAGTCTATTTTTACCTTGTTGTTCAGAGAACTATACACTTTAGGAACTTCATCAAGGCTGGAAAGAAAAACACATAAAATATACCATTTGTATTTTAGAAAGTTGACATTGTACTACCTAACAAGCTAAACCTAAAAATTAAGGAATATAGCCATAAACAAGGTATACATGCAGTGTCCCAAGACTTAACAAGAAAAAGAACCAACCAAACAAAACATAACTGGAAAACATTAAGTGTGAAACCCATCTTTAGAAAATAAATTGCAGAAAACAAGCATAAATTATTCTTGATGAAATAAAGACCAATTTGCCAATATAGTAAGTTAATGGATTTTGGGACTGTAACTGGCACATTATAAAACTTACTACTTAAAACAGTTTCCATAAATTTAATTCACAAAAGATGAGCTATTACAACTGAACCACACAAGCTTGTTAAAAATACTGGTATTTTCTTTCAGATGTTACTGGGGATTTCTGTATAGATTCTACGGCATTATTTACTTCAAATGTTAAAGTAGTAAATCATACTTCTAGAGGTTAATTCTAAAATTTAAGTGCATATATTTAAAGAATCTTATTCTATGGAGACAGACAAGAGGAAGAAAAAGGGAAGTGTACAAGTAAGGGAGGAAAATGGGAGGTCCGAGGAAATTTTTTATGCAAGTATCAAAATGGCACAATGAAATCCAATACTTTCTAAAATTAATATGTATTTTAACAAATATGTTTTAAAACAAAAGAAAATCTTATTTTTCAAAAACAGTGTTCAACGCAAGCACTAATTTTTGTACAAATAATGTTCAATTGCTTGTTGTGAAGGAAAAGTGCTAAACCACCATGTAAACTCACTGAACAAAACTAGGAGGTAAGTATAATGAGACCCTATGCAGACGTAATGAGACCCTTGTGTCAATGGTGCAAGATACAAGTGACTACCATATACGTAATTGGAGAACAGCATGTCAAGTATATTTTACCTATTATTTTTGTTTTCCCTGAGAAATTGTAAAATTAGTAAGTATGCTTATTTTTATAAGCAATTCTGAAAACACATATACCAAATTGAAAAGGACAAGGGAATAAACACAAAAAAGGACTTCTAACTTCTATCTCAAATTAGTTTGATCTATCTTTTTAACACAGAATCTTACCCTCCATGAAACTGTCAAGATTATTATGAATACCAAAGCTGACAGGAAAAAAACACCTTTAAATTACATACATTTAATTCAAACTAAGTCCAAAATACTTACTTTGAGTTTTCATAAAACAATGCCAAGGGTCTTGCTAACATTGCAAATATTTTTCGAATCACAGAAGGCAAAGAAATATGTCCAAGTAGATTGGAAATCATGTTGATGATTGAGTTGCCGATACCAAGTAGAGTATCAGAATGTGCTTCCTTGAAGCTCAAGGTGTGGAAAGAACAGATCACTCTTACAGTAAGTTTAAACAAAGAGGCCAATTTTCCTAGGGGTTCTTTCTTCTTTTTGGCCCAATCTGAAGATCTCTGTGGTGCTAATACATAAATGAATTGATTAAAAACTCAACTACTTTGAAAACAGTGTCAATGTCTACCTGAATAATTTATATCACATATTTAAATGATGTATTAAATACACATACTTTCGTTAACAGACATCCCAAATATACCCCAAAAATGATATACCGTTAATGAATACTTATCAGTAAAATATTTCTTTACAAATGAAAACCAGAGACAATGGAAAAACTGTTTGGCAAGAGTAACAGCAATCATTATTTTCCTTGAGAAACTATGAAATCCCAAATTGTTTATTTTTCATCATTTTGAAAACTATAAAAAAAAACTAGACCACATAAGACATGCCCCACAATTAAATTTTAAATTTTCAAAATTAAAAATTTCCATTAAAAATTGTTTCCTGATTCAGCTATGGTACACTGATTCCTACATATATATCCAAATCCCGAGAAAAAAATGCAAAAAAAAGTTACTACCTATTTCCTTGGTTCAAAGAAAAAAATCTTACAATCACTGACTTTCCTTTGTACTCATCTTAGATCACTTGTCCACAGTCTTCCAGCCACAGGATTAAACCCACATTTTTCTTGCTCCAAAATCTTGTCCAATCCAAAATTAACTTTTTTCCTCTCAAACAAGCTACTCTAAACTAAAAAGATTTTAGATTTAAGAAAATTCTAAGTTGACGTATCCTGAGACTCGGCCATGTTGGGACTGGTAGGAGTCAACCAACTAGACAACGAGCCAGCCTTTCTGGTAATCTGTGCAGACCATGCGGTGCCCAGGAAGAGAAAGAAAAGTCAGCGTCTCACATTAAGCCTACTGGCACGCAGGCTGAGAATCACCAAACCCTCACCCCATAAGCCACCGGCTGATCTGGAGGTCAGTCTGAGTTGATAACAACTGAGGTACAAAAAGCAACTGAAGTTTCCTTCTATCTTGTTTTTGAAGTCTAATATTGTTCTCACTTGTATTGCTTGGTTCTTATTAATTTTTTTGGCTTTACTCAATATTGTTTTGTTTTGGTTTGATTTTGCTGTATCTGATGAAATGGACAACTACCAGGAAGATAACAAGATATACTATAGTAGCCATTGTTGTTTTCCTATTATACTGCTTTGATGTTCTGTACCAACTTCACTGCTATGTTTTGATTGGATTTATTGTTTTGTTTTGTTGGGTTTTATTATCTCTAAAATAAAATTAAAAAAAAGAAAACTCGAGTCAGTGCATAGCAATTAAAAATCTCATGTGGTGAAAAACAACTATTATTACACTTAAAGGAAGACAAACTTTTACCCTAAAATCAACTCTTCAAACATGAAAATACATTGCAAATGCTAAAAAGAAATTCTTGGACAGGATATTGAGGTTAATGTGACACCTTACATGTGAGAAAACTGGTAACATACTAACAGCTAATCAAAATATAGATTCAGAATAATGACAATCAGGCTCCTGATCGTTAAGAGTAGATAGGTAAAAATACAGAAAAAGGAAAAGAACTACCATGTGATATTAGATAGTAACTAAAAGTTAAATCAAAAGAAACAGGCACCCCACCAGGTGAGGAGGCACACATCTGTAATCCCAGCACTTAGGAGGCTGACACAGGAGGACTGCTATGAATTCGAGGCCAGCCTAGGCTACACAGTGAGTTTAAAGCCAGCCTAAAAATACACAGCAAGACTAGACTCTCAACAACAAAAGAAACCACCACACTATAAACCAAAAGAAGAAACCCCAAACAGATAACAGATGACACACCCCAAATTCTCAGCTTTGTCCCCTGAGAGGATTTAGAGTAGCAATTAATAAGTTTTGGTTTCAGACGGCCAGACTCAGCTCAAAGGAACCATATTCCCTGGAAAACCGCCTAATTCCAATCTGCTGAGAAGTTCAAGAGAAGGCCGAGTATCTTATGTCAGAATTGTCAAAAGGTTATACGAACACTGTAGAGGTGAACGAATTCCTAAACCTGGGACATTTGGCCACTACAACGACTAACAATAATGAATTACAGCCCACTGAAAAAAAGGGAAATCCAGGCATCCATCCTGATAAAATTTCAACAGGGAATATGGCAGGCTATACCCTGCATGATCCACTGTCACCTGCATCTGTAAATGACTAGTGCCTAACAGTGCACAATATAAATACCTATGAGTGATCTCTAGCTCTGTTCTAGATAAAGTAAAAAAGACAGACAATTCTAACAGGGTTTACAGATCATGGATTTGATATGTAGTAAGATCTAACTTGGTCAGACATACCAACATGGGTATAATTGTGTAAATAGGTCCAATGCCACATCAAAAGTTTCAAATTTTTTAAATTCTGATATTCAGAAAATATTTTTTTTCTTTTTTTTTGTGGCACCAGGAATTGAACTCATGACCTTGCACTTGCCAGGTAGGCACTTAGGCCACTGAGCTAAATCTCCAGCCCTTGTCTTTTTGAGACAGGGTCTCACTATGCCATTCAGAGGCTGGCCCTGAGCTCACTTTGTAGCCCAGGCTGGTCTCAAACTCACAATGATCCTCCTGTCTCAGCCTCCTGAGTGCTGGGATTACAGGCATGAGCCACCACGCCCAGCTCAGAAAATATTTTTGACAAAGTGAACTGATCAGATTACGTCCTACTTAACCAAAGAGGATAGCTGAAATTCCAAGCATTTCTATGTATAATATGTTCTATCATTCTATCTAGTAATAACTGAAAAACTACACACACATACAAAGGATTCTGAAATATTTGAAAGTATGTTTTAGAAATCAAGGGCCGGTGGCACCCGTTAAGCAACCAGAGCCCACACAGGCTGAAATGATAGTAACTGAAGTAACTGAAATAAGGAAAAAACCTGACATTTATGTTATCTGATTGACTTTGCAGATCTGGGGCCAGTGGTCCAGGTAACTACTTAGAGGGTAACAATATGTAATATAGTAATGATTGTGGATTTCCTACTGTCCTATTATTGTTGTTTTCTTTCATTTTACTGTTCTGCTTTACTCCCTTTAAAGTAAAAAAATAAATCAAGGGCCAGGGATATAGCTCAGCTGCATAAGTGTCTGGCAAGCACAAGGTCCTGAGTTCGATTCCCAGCACCCCACAATGGGAAATAATTTTCTAAATAGAAAGAAACAAATACCAACATCAACTTGCATTTTTATTAATGGAAAGTAATCACTTTCTATTTAAGAACATGTAAAAGACAGTGGATATATTTCAAATCATCAATTATTAGATTATAGCTCATAGTCTGTGGTACACTACAAACTCAACCATGAAACGTATTTTTTCAAACCAGGTTATTTCAATCCAAACAGACCAAACTTAACTAACACAGTAAAAACCTAGTTAATTTGGCAGGGTGTGGTGGCAAATCACCGCAATCTCAGCATTCAGAAGGCTGAGGCAGGAGAAGAGGCTAGCCTGAGGTACACAGGGAGTTCAAGGCCAGCCTGAAACACATAGCAAGACTGTCACAAAACAAAACAAAACAAAACAAAATAAAACAAAACAAAACAAAACACCTCAGTTGAGTTTTAAAAACGATTTTAACTTTCCTGTAAAATCATAACCAATTAACTGATTTCATGATTTTCTATTCAATTCTAATGTTAATTCAATTATTAGTTTCAAATCTGAATTTCAAATAGGAACATTTCTTAAAGAATGTATTAAGTTTCTTGTTTGGGTAGTCTCTCATATTAGAAGGAATAAGAAAGATCATCTATAGAGGTGACCCATAAAATAAGACATTTCACTCTGTTGTACAAAGAAACTGTGAGAGAAAGACAGAGACAGAGACAAGACAGACAAGATTTTCCTGACAATTATTTGGTAGTACTGTATTTATGAAATATTAGATGAAGAAAGAGAAAATACTTACATTTAACTTTGGGTTGATATTTATTATTATATGGTGAAAAGTCAATGCAATCAACTATTACAGTAATAATATGGATGATCCTGTCCAAGAACAACGAATTCTAGGGAAGAAGAGTACCATAATTAGAAACTTTAAACTATGATCGCAGTATTCAAAAAGAGTACACAACAAGAAGAAATATGTTCACTCCCAAAAATACTATAAAACCACACATTCCAGTTTTACCCATATAAAGTAAAACTATTATGTCTATACATATTTTCCAGTTAACTGCTATGTGCCAAATACTTAAGTTTATGTTCCTTAACATTCAGGAAAAAGTTTATCCTTATGATGCCCATAAAACTCATCATATCATTCAGCGGAATGATCCAATGTTAGAACTAGGTCTCAAAATACAGTGAGGGCCTTGGCAGGGGTGAAAGGTTATTGGACAGAATGCCAGCACTGCCATTCAATGTTGGAAATTGTAACAGACAAAATGCTACAAAATATTGTGAAATATATAAAGACTGAAATGAGAGTAAAATGTTATACACACACAAATAGCCATATTCAAAAATGTATTCTGACATCTCATTAGCCAAACTGAAAGCATCCATGGGTTTGCTATACTTCGCAGGAATTTCTCATTGTGATCACAGGAATGTAAGACTTACTGAAAAAACAATGGATCAAAACATGGCATAAAAATTTATGCCCTTGTAAATTCAAAGACTTACTATGGTTTCAATTTAGACATTTATCCTGGAACTCAGCCATCAGGTCTTTATTCCTATACTAATAAACTGAATGATACTGTGAACACACTTGGTGCTCCCATCTCCCAAACTAATTAGAATGTGACTTTCAACCACTGGATTACCATTTCAAATGATGTTAACACCTGCTAACAAGAACACAAGTCGTTCAGTTCAGGAACCGGATGTACACAGGAACAAAACAGAAATTCCAAATGAAATGTTGCAATTTTAAACAGAATTGTAGAGTACAATCTTTGAATTTCAAAAAGATGTAACACTGGCCTCATATATGACAAAGAAAACAAACTGCTACTATTGATTGGACATTTCACCATGATGGAGATATTGATAGAGAAATCTCAACAAAACAGAAGCCTGAGATAGAAACTTTCTATGACAAAACCAAATGTGGAGCAGATGCTGTTGATGAGTTACACAGCAACTATGATGTCACTTGAAATACAAAGCATTGGCCAATAGTTGTATTTAACTCAATCC
>RJWT010020180.1:0-18085 GCA_004365215.1 Cuniculus paca
TCTCTTCCTATGTTGTAGATTCATTTACATGAATTGTAATTTTCCTCCCATTTCTGGTTGAGCACACCAATGACATGTTCTGTGTCAGAAATCTCAGTTCTGTCTGAATGTGGTTAGGGAGATGGGTGGGACAGCCAAAAGTTAAAGGTAGAATGTAGGATTTGGAGACTGTGTATGCATTCCTAACTTTAGGTTCAATCATAGCGAAGTTGTGGGAACAAATTCATTTTATGACCACTGACATAGTACAAAATTCCCCTTGTTCTTCATAGGAAAGCACGCTGGAGTCAGGGTTGTGGGGATGTTCTACACAGATCAGAGAAGTGCAACTAGAAAAAACAGCACCATTAAGTCTGTTTTCTGATGCTATAAAGAACATGTGAGTGCGGGTAATTTGCATGAACAATGTTTTATTTTGGCTCACAGTTCTGGCATATGTGAACTTTAAGAGAATAGTACGAGCATCCGCTGTCTTCTAGTGAGGGCCTCATGCTGCTTCAACTCATAGTAGAAAATGCAAGGGCAACCACATACATAGAAAGAAAAAGAACATGAGGGGTGGCCTTGCGCTATAACATCCTGCTGTTCACCAGTAGTTAATTTAGTCCTGAAAAATTAAAAACTCAGAAAAATGCAGTAATTCATTCCTGAAGACTCCACTGCCCTCACCATCACCTCGCACCAGGCCTCTCCTCGTAACACTAACACCCTGAGACCACACCGAGACCACAACTCATCCTGGCTTTTGATGGGAACAAACCATAGCAAGAAAACAGTTGAATTTTCTAGTAACTCTTTGTTTTGCCACCTGAATAAAATATGTGATAGTTGATGTGGATGTCAATGGTAGATGTCCAATAAGTACAATCAATTCAAAACATCTCAGCTCTGTCATTAATGGCAATGACTCAGTTGACCTAGCCTGAGTGTTTGCAGGTAGACAGAACTGTTGAAGTGCGCTATAGTTTAGACATAAAATACCTCCTCAGGCTCTCGTGTGTTTGGAGGGTGATTGGATCTTAAGAGTACTGTACTCATCAGTGGATTCATCCATTGATGAGTTCAGTAGCTGTGGCATTTGGTTGGAGAGAGATCACTAAGGGTGTGACCTGAAAGAGTATAATTTGTTCCTGCCTCCTCCGTTCTCTGCTTTCTGACTGTCATGAGGTGAACAGTTTTATTCTGCCAGGACCTTGTACCATACTGTTTCTTCCTTGGAACCAGGCAACCATAGACTGAAAACCATGAGCAAAAATAAACCTCTTCTATTTTTTTGTTGTGAGTGTTGGGTATTTTGTTTTAGTAATGAGAAAGCGACTAAGACAAAGTAGAAGATGTATTGATACATTACTGCTTAGACAAATAACATGCTTCCTTCAGAGCACATCGATAGCTTCAAAGACTTCGATGAAGCGAGACATTTCTTTCATCCTTTACTTCAATTCTTGTAAAGTGAGGAAACTAACCTGGCCTAGGCTGGGTTTTTGTAAGGCAGGTGGGAATTTATGCCTTTTTCACTAACATCTTTTATATCTTAGATGTCTTCTTGGGCAGTAGAATTTTGTTTTGAGATACCCTTGTTTCTCTGCACAGTTTTTCTTTTGGCCTTGCTGCCATTCAGTCCACCACAGTCATTTTCATAACTCCTAATGAGAGTAGTCTTAACTCTCCTCGTTACAAGAAGAGCTACTATTGAGATAACCCTCAGGCACTGTATCTGTTGAACTGGCGCCCAACACGTGGCAAGCGTGCCAAATTCTGGCTAAATTAAACAGAGTATTCTAACAGGTATAGCAGAGACAAAAAATAAAAAATAAAATCTCTCATTCATTTGAGCAAATGTATGCTTTCCTTTTCCCAAGAGTATAAAATATTTACCTGTAGCTAAAACATCATAAGTAATAAAGTAAATCAATGGTACCATTCTGCTTTTGGAGAGCTAATTATCTCTATAAAATGGCCATCCAGGACTGTACTTAGATATGTTAGAAAAAAAATCAACATTATTAATAAAAATGGCTAAGTTTTCAATTTTAGCTATTGTGCTATTTGTCTTCCATATTCACTGATAAAGTCAGTGGTGGCTTAGAACAAAACTAGAAATATGAAGGTGGTTAGGAGATAAAAGGAGGAAAAGAAAAATGAAGTACTTGTTAGGAGTGGGTGGGAAATATCAATTAGGGAATGGACAGGATAAATTAATGTTTTGTGTCTAATGTAATCCATCCTTCCTGCTGCTGTGAACTAGGAAGTCAAAATGTGAGTTAATGTAATATATATTTCAAATCTATTTGAAAAGTACTTTACACAGTATTGGTACAAATTCTTTAGCCATTCCTTTGTAGAAAAGTATCTACGTATTTAGTACTTACTTTGGTACAACTATTCAACACTTTCAAAGTTAATTCTCTATTTAACATAATAATCAAAATGATTTCCAAAGGAGCTAAAAGTTTACATATAAGCATTTATGCCAAAAAGCACTTAAAGAAAATATTGATATTAACTTGGGGTAGAGCTTGGATTTCCAAGTGTGCCTTCAAAGAATAAACCCACAAAAGAAGTGGGGAGAGGAGAGGTGGAAATACATATACTAAATTATTTCTGAAACTTCTCCATACAGAATACTTTGTATACAAATCTAAAAGGGAAATTGTATGAACTGGGAAAATTTTTTCAGTTTATGACAAAGGTCAAATTTGAGGAGAATTAACTTTAAAAAGGAACTCAAACAGCCAATAAATGTACAAAATATATTCAGCTCAACTAGTCAAATAAAAAATAAAGCAAAACGGCAAATGTTTTTAAAATAATACCAAGGCAGGTAGACTTAGAGTCACCAGTCCTGAGAAAGTCTTTCTGGGTCACCAATTTGGCTGCATGTTTTAAATCTGGTACATCATTTGATGTAGAAATTCCATACTTAAGAATGTATCATATGGAACAGTGACAACAAAACTGTTATTATCTAATGCCTACTGCACACTTATTATGTACAAGGTTTTGTACAAAGCAATTTGCCTTCTTCATTTCACTTAATAGTCCCAACAATCTTTTGACATATGGACTGCATGTTCTATTTTTTTGTTTGTTTAACAAAAGACGAGGTCACCTACCTTTTGTGGAAAGTTAGAAAATGAATTATTTATTTCTAATTAGGTATTGTTTTAATTTTAAAATATTAAAATGCCTTAAAAGCCTAAGAGAGGGATTTGTTAAATTTGTCACAGTTATACCATGGAATTCAACTGTCTTGAAATTAAAAATAATGATGCAGAATATTTCTGAGACACAAAGATATATGTGACACATTTAATGTGAAAAAATAGGGTTATGAGAGTATACAATATCATTTCTTTTTTGTTTTAAAAAAATAGGTATTTGCATATTTCCCTGTGTATATATGGAGACACTTTTATGTCTGCAAGTATGTACATCAAAATATGACGTAGATTTAGAGTAAGATTATGCATGGCACTTACTTCCTTCTTTCTGTTTCTCAGTTTTTCTGTGTGGAGCGTATGTTACTTACTTAAGATAAAAGGTTCCCCCTCAGTCTTACTCTTTGAAATCTTTTTTCAAAATAGAGCAAAATAAGTTAACAGCTGTTTATTCTTATCTCAAGTTGAAAATAGAACATTCAAAAGCATTACACTCAACAGATAATTTAAGAAGGGAGCCCAGGAGAAACAGATCTCATCTGTACTTTCTAAATATTTTCTTGTCCACCAGTGAGGAGAAATTTAAATGAACAGCACAGGAAGATCGTCAGGGCTCTGTGGCTTTATAAACAACGCAAAGAAGGCTCTGTGCAGCTGAATTGCTTAGTCGTTTACCTCCATCTGGAACGGACATTCTAACTTTGAGGTACAGTGGGTACTTAGATAGGGTTCAAGGGGCCTATGAACTGGAGTAGAAGGAAGCTACATCTTTATTTTCACTAATGTCTGGCTGCAAATTAGAATTTCCTTCATTTACAAATGTAGGCAATGAACCACCATTAGCAGCATCTGTAACTTTGTAACCAATAGAAAGCCCAAATATTGTCATATCATATTACAAGTGTTATATTTATTTATGGTTATGATTACTTGAAATTATAGTAGTTATTAGATTTGTCCTTTGGTCTGATTATTTAGTGTAATGCTGAAGCATATACGCTGTCACGGCAAATCTTTTTGAAAAATAGTTTCTTAACCATCTCTTATTATTATTGGATACTTTGGAGTCCTATATATCTTAATTTATGTGTTTCAAAAACGCGGTTGCAGCTTCCTTTTCGTCTGGTGGCAGCCATCAGGTAAACCAAGACGGTGCATACAAGTACATCCAGGAGCTATGGAGGAAGAAGCAGTTTGAAGTGACATGGTTTCTTGTGAGAGTCAGCTGCAGGCAGTGCTGCTAGCTCACTGCACTCCACAGGGCTCCCTGCCCCACCTGGCCAGATAAAGCTCTCAGACTGGGATACAAGGCCAAACAAGGTCATGTCATATACAGGATTCTTGTGCACCGGGGTGGCCGCAAGTGTCCAGTTCCTAAGGGAGCGACTTACAGCAGGTCAGTCCATCACGGTGTTAGGCAGCTAAAGTTTGCACGCAGCCTTCAATCTGTTGCTGAGGAGCGAGGGGGACGCCACTGTGGGGCTCTGAGAGTTCTCAGTTCTTACTGGGTTGGTGAAGATTCCATATACCAATTCTTTGAGGTTATGCTCATTGATCCATTCCATAAAGCCATTAGACAAAATCCTGACACCTAGTGGATCACCAAACCAGTCCATAAGCACAGGAAGCTGCATGGTCTGACATCTGTAGGTCTCAAGAGTCGTGGCCTTGGACAGGACCACAAATTCCACCACACTATTGGTGGTTCTCACTGTACATCTTGGAGAAGGCGTAATATTTTCCAGCTCCATCATTACCACTAATAGAAATGATGTCTGTAAAATTCATAACCTAATAAACAATTTAGGTCAGTGCAAAAAAAACAAAAACCTGGTTGCAGAAAGGGTCAATAGACTATGCCAGAATGCCAAAGTGTCCTTAGCACAGGACAAGTTAAGCAGCTTTGATTCAAGATCTTTGGCTTAGGCAATTGTAGGAAGTTGAAATATACTTCCAGTTCTCTGAAGTTCTCAATGCGGCCTCTGGCTCTGAGCTGACACGGGAGACACAGAGCTGTTTGCAAGAGGGGCAGCACAGTGGCTGCACACAGTGGACACTTTGGTATGCCTGTTACCCACTCTTCTCTCTTTCCTTTACCTGGTCAGTGGTGGCCAGTAAGAACCACTGCCTACAAGCCAGTTAAAAATATGATATGTTACTAATTGGCAATTTTAAAAATAGCCATCTGTTTATTTAATGAGCCTATTTTTCCATTGAGGTATCTGTAAACAAATGATCCATTCAAACATCTGCTGGGTAGGCATCAGCTATAAGGCTCATGATGTGGTCCTTGGAGGTGCAAACTAATCCCTGTGTCCTCCTGGAGAGTCCCACATGACAGCAGAAAAAGAGGTGCATGCAAACAGTCTCCTCAGAAGGTGGAAGTGGAAGGAGCATTTGAGCTTGATTTTTGGGGTGTGGTTGCACATATATTTTGGGAGGCAAGAATTCTACCACTGAGCCACCAATGCCTCCCTAAACATGTATTTTGGTATCTCTTTGCTCATTTACTTTTTATTTATAGGAGTTTGGCTTAATATTTATGTTGTTGTTATGAAAAAGCATCAACAAAAACATACCAGTCACACTGTGCCACACCTTATTTGTATTTTTGTGTCCTTTTCACTGCTACATTCCTAACTTGCTCCTGACAACACACAGTGGGTATTGAATTGCTGTTGGCTGATGACTGAAGATGTATGTGTACCAGTTTGCCAAACACCTTCACATCTTTTACTGATAGCAGTATTTATCAAAGTCAGGCCCCAGAAACACTTAGACTGCTGAACGGAGATTCTGAGACTGATCCCAGCCTGCTGAGTCAGAATCTCTGAGATAAGGCCAGAGAAACCTGAGTTGTTAATAAGTTCTCTCTCTTCCCTTTCTGGTTCATATCTCTGGCGATTCTTACGCACATAAATTTTGAGAATTATGATCTCATAAAATCCTCACTAAAGTCCTATAAACAAAGCAGCACAAACAACATAAGGCCATTAGAGAAATTAGGAAAATGAATGTAATTGGTTTTGTTTAAAATGATACAACATGGCAACTGAGAAGGGTATTATTCAGAGATAGGGAGCTACACGGGGAGAAAGCAATGCAGAGAATTCCTGTTAGCCAGAACCAGTGAATTCATGCACAGAGAACAGAAATACAGTGTGGGCAGGTGGGGTGGGGAGGTAGCTTAGGAGATGTCTTGCAATTCCTATGCAAAGAGGAGCAATGGCTTCAGCAAGGAAAGACGTATTTGGTATAAAAAGGAGAAAATATGGTCGATTCTCATTATTCATAGATTCCGTATTTGGCAGTTCGCCTCCTGATTAAATTTATTTGTGACCCTAAAATCAATACTCAGGTTGCTTTCACTTATACTCACAGATATGCACACACTTTCAAAAACTTTGATCTGTCCAACACTCACATTCCCAGCTAAGATGGAACAAAGCAATGCTCTGCCGTATTGTTGAGGCTGTCACACTGTAAGCAAGTGTCCTGTTGCTGTCTCTTTAATGACAACACATTGATTCATGTATTTTGCATTTTTTTTTGTTATATTGTATAAAATGACCCATCAGTGCAGTGCTAAAAGTGTGCTGTCTCATGTTCCTAAGTGCAAAATGGCTGCCATGGACCTCCAGAGAAAATATATGTGTTAGAAAAGCTTTATTTGGACATGAATTATTATGCTACTGGCCATGGGTTCAATGTCAGTCGCTAAAGTATAGTAAAGAATGTATCTTTAACATATATATATCTCCAACTTTTTTTTTGATAAGCATACACATTCACACCTTCACACATAGATCAGTGTATCGAAATACTGTAATTAGAGACTCATAGAAGTCTGACCCTGTATTTTCCTAGGAATGATGGTTCAATGTTCATTATTTCAGTGTCTGCCTACTTTAGAGTATCATGAATAATGAGAATCACCTGGAAGAATCTACTTAGTGTCTCTGTGTTTTAATGGCAGGACTATCAATCCTTATAATACTAGCAGTGTGTTTGTCATGGTCTATAGGGCTAAAAGTAGATCAGGATACTGAGGCTTAGATGATCCTAGGGCACTCTGAAAGAAATGCTAAGCACTAGTTTGTGATAGACATTCCAGAGTCAGAACCACCAAGGTTTTTATACTCTGCTGGAATGGGTGGGAAAGGAAGAGAGAGATTTTTAAAGATAATCCCAAAATATCAAGTCCTATTGACCAGGAGGGTGGTGCTGCCACTAGGAAGAATAGACTGTGAGAAAAACGTATCCACTTGGCATGTTGGATTTTAGGTAGAAAGACAGACTTGACTTTAGCTATAAATTTGGAAGTCATCCACGAAGATGTGTTTATAATCGTAGGAGAGGATGAGGCACAAGCTGCCTCTACCTTCACCAGGAGATCTTGAAAAGTCTTTATTTTAGAATAGTGAAGGAAGAAAAGAAAGGAAACAACCAGAAAACACAATCAGAAGCAGGTAAAGAATACAGAAAGTAGCAGATAATGGATACAAAAGTGAATTTTCCAAAAAGATGACAAGGAGATGGTCCACGGTGTGAGACACTCAAAAAAAGGTCAAACAAGATGAAAACTAAGAAAAGGTCACTGCACTTGTTGATAGAATATCACTAGTGACCTTTGAAAGGACAGTTTCTGTGGCTGGTGGGGATGAAAAGAAAGAAATACAGAGTAGGTTCTTAGAAAGTGGAGGCTGCAGGTATGGAAAGTCCTCCCATATGCAAATTTCTGGAGGGATGAAGAGGTGGTAACTTGAAGAAAAGGTGGGACTGATCCAGGAGACAAGGAACCAGGGACCATGAATAAAGGAAAGGAAGGAGAAAATGTGGTTTCAGAACACAGAAGGGAATTAAAAATGAACAACAGCAGATTTTCCCCTTGGAAAGGGCAGATATTTCTTCTTTTTGAGATAATGTACATCTTGCATATGCTGACCTATAGACACAGAGAAATCTAAATTTTCAAGCTTAAACCTAAGCCTGTTAAACATATTCATCTGAGAAGACAAAACCTGAATAAACTGCAAAAAACAGTGGGATACCTACTATTCAGATTTTCAGTCTCAAAGGCGGTGTGTTGGGGCATCAACAATTCTGTTTGGAGACTATCTAGTTATTTAAGGAAATAGCACTGTTGAAGAAATAGACTATTACTTTAAACCAGATAAAGTTGCTGGGCTACTTCTAAAAAGTTATGACTTAGAACTCTTGCTGAATCTGCTTCTGCCATTAATAATAACTACTAGAGCTGGCATTTTCAGGCAGACACTGTGCTTATGTTCTTTACAAATAAAACAGAAAACCACTGAAATCTCTCAGTGAGATCTAACATTGTCCATTCTCACTCGTCTATTTTCTGTATTCATCAAGAATGCTTTTATCTGTAGATACTGCAGAAGCAAACTTCAGCCAGGTTTATGTTAAATTGTCACAAAGCTACAAATTAATAAGACCTGACTGCCTACCTCTACGTGCAGGCTGGACCTGAATGCTCTTAATTGCCCTGCCTGTGGGCACGGGAGTGTGGGCTGTGTGATGTTAATGTGTCTCGGTGATACAATGCTTCCAGACACAGAATGTTCTGAACAGTTTGTTCCCCAGGAAATGCCGTGTAGAAGCTAAAGGGTAATAGCAGCTCACTTGGCAGAATCTAGTGGTTTGAATTGAGATATTAAAGTTTGATATGTTAGGGAAGGCACTGTATACCAGCTCTGGCTGATAGCCATTACTGTCCCTGGGCCCAACCGCTCACCACCATCTGATATCCCTGTACAGTAGCCTCCTGTCTGATCTCTTGGCATCTGGCATTCCCCTAGCCTCACCCTAAGGCTCCTGCAGTAGGTTAGACCTGGCTTCAAATCTCAGCTATGTTGGTATCTGACGATGCAGTTTTAGGCCACTTACCTGTATTATGGGAACACAGATTTGTTTTGAGATGCAAACAAGAGAGTGCGTAAAGAAAGCCCTTAGTGGGCATGATGCCCAGCAGCCTGAGCAGACAGTGCTTGCTGCTATCACTGAGCACTATTTGTTACGTTATATGCGAATAAACTATATTTCTAACTTTTAATTTATTTTTCCTCTCAGATTCTAGTACCATGTGCTTATTGTGACAAATTCAACAATATAGAACTGTGCAGAGAAACTTTATTTTTCCCTTCCAGCACTTTGTCCATTTTCCAGAACTTCATGAGTACCTCCCATGCCTTTCACTTTCCTTACACTAATGCATTCATAAACATCAGGGACTGTTTCTCCTAAGGTGTTTTGTTTTGTTTTGTTTTGTTTTGTTTTGTTGTAACAGGAATCAAACTCAGGGCCTCGAGCTTGCCAGGCAGGCACTATGCTGATAAGATATATCCCCAGCCATCTCCTAAGTTTTTGTTACCTTTTTGTCATTGTTCTACAAAGTTAGAGTCATACTCTTCTTAAATTTACTCTCTTTTTCCATAAACATCTCTCTAGAGTCATAAACATCTCTCTAGAGTCAGTAGCACAATTTTTTGAAGAGCTACATGATATTTGATTACTGATATAAGTACATAGTATAAATTACATCACTGATTCAGTTAGCCTCCCATTGATAAAATGTCAGGCTACTTTTGACAGTTAAGCTGGATTATTAACTTGATTGGTTTGAGAGCTGCCTAGGGAATTAGTGAAGAACATTTATAGGTATGTCTGTGTGGGCCATGGAGATGTGATTTTGGGTACTATATCTGTTCCCTCACCCCTTTCTGTAGGATACTATTCCATTGTTATGTTTCTCAACTACCAGGAAATGAGCAACTTTGCTTTGCTACCCTTTTGCTATGAAGTTCCTGCCTTGGAGACAGTTGATCATGGACTGAATCCTTTGAAACCATGAGCTAAATAAATCTGTCCTCCTTTAAGTTGTATATGTCAGATATTTTGATCATAGTAACAAAAATCTGACCAATATACTACTTGTAGTTTTGTTACCCTGGCATAAACGTTTTCAGCAGCAGCAGTGGTAATAATAATAGGAATAGTGGTAGTGGTAGTGGTGGTGGTTTTCCATGATGATCATAGAACTGGGCATCCTATAATATCACTGAACATGCTTGTAATCCCAGCACTTGGGAGGCTGAGGCAGGAGGATTGTTCAAGGCTATCCAGACCTATATAGTTCTATGTAGTTCAAGGCCAACCTGAACTACATAGCAAGACCCTTTCTCAAAAAACAATGACAGACAGACACCCAGAATCCAATGTTATGTCCCATCTTCTACATTATTTTTTCTCCTCACCACCACCATGTTCCTTCTTTTTACCCCTTCTACTTCCTTTCTACACTCTTTGTACAATTAGCCCTGATATACCTGTATGCATTGAAGGTTTGTTTTTATTTCTACATTTGATCAGATCTGGCCTTTGGGGATCCTGTCACTTTTATGACAGTGTGCTAGCTGTATAAGGTCTTTGAAATCCCTAGCAAAAGATCTTATATAAATGAATTATCAGGTTGTCTTCTACTTGCTTAGTGGACCTGCTGTTCCATGAGTGATGGTTTTCTTCCTATTCCATTCACCTTCACAAGAAAATCAGAAATACAAGCATTCCCTTAAGCAGAGGGGAGTTCTTATTTCACTCTGGAGAAGCAGCATTGGGCATTTTTTTTTATAATTCTTGTCATAAACTGAATTTGTGGATCTGCAGGATCAGATACGTAAATGGTTTATGAGAGTTTAGTTCACTAGCTTCTTCCTCTAGCCTCTGCCTCTGGCACATGCAGGGACTAAGACCATTTTAAGGGAAGAGACCTAAAGTCTTGGGTCATCTTGCTTTCGAGTGGTGAGGCTTACAGATGGCCAGCATAAAACATGCTATTGCACAGGCCAGAATCCAGGGGGAAAGATGAAGTTGATCCTAGGTTGGGGTAAATGTCAGCCTCTAGAACAGGCTGTCAGTTGTGATCTGGTCTTCCACAGCTAGCTGCTAAGAACCAGAAAGAACATGGAAGGTATCTTTGGTGACTTTACTCAATTACATGACCAGTTGCTTTATGTCAGTTACTTATCTGTGGGAAGAGGCAGTATGTTTTATGGAGCAAGATTTTGTTGTTCACTGTTATATTTTCAGTACTGTGCACATGACCAGACATGTCATAGGTGCTAAATTACTACTTATTTGCTGCTTGAATGAACAAGCCATCGAACCAGGGCCCAAGGCCAGAACCCAACTGCCTACAAAGCTTAATTCTGCCAGCTCCGCAAGGACCGACTGATCTCCTTCAAGTCTTCACCCAAGGACCAGAATTGATGCTAGACTTCAGAGCAACTGGGGAAGAGAAGTACACAGCTTTGACCTAGCTAGCATAAGGGGAAGATGGACTATTTGTTCTCTTGAAGTCTTCTGGCCTGAGATGCCAAGTGTCTACGTTTAAGTGTTAATAACAAGATTCATTCTTTCTCAATGCAAGATTCCAGTTGCCATCCATGGCCATGGTCTGTACCTTAACTGGGTTGAATTCACAAAAGAAAAGGAGAAAGAAGTCTAAATCCAAAATGCTTTTCTCTTTCATTTGAAAGGGCTTTGTCTGTGTACTTGGGTGCACGTGATTAAAATCCACAAGTGTGCAGAGCTCTCTTTCTTTTTATACCAGCATTTGTTAGTCCCAATTTTATGTGGGCGATAATACAATATCAAGTTTAAAGGGGTTTAAAATCCAAATCCTGCCACTTGTTAGCTGTTTTATCTGTCACTAAATGCTCCAAGTCTTAAGAGTCTTTATCAGCAAAGAAAGAAGTGGTGCTTGTAATAAACATTTAATACATGTTAGCATCTGTCTTAAGCAGAAAGAGGACCCCCACATCTGTGCCTCTCCTTGGTCAATCCAATTGCATTCACTCAAGTATAAATTAATTTCTTCAACCAATATTTCTTGAGCTGTTGTAATGCTCTAAATACTGCAGCCCCACTCTCTAAATTCAAATTCTTACTCAGATATTCATTAGTCGTATTACTTTGGCCAAATTACTTAATCTTTATGTTCCCTTAAGCTCATATCTGCAAGGCAAGTGTGCCAACCAAATTTAGAATCTGGGGTTATAGCAAAAAACCCAATTCCAGGTAAAGCCGACAATGACAAGCACCAAGGTCCTGGGGTAGGTAAAAGCATTACAAATTGGAAAAACTGAGGCAACACTGGTGCAATGGAGAGGCAGGCAGGGCAAGTTCAGGCTGGAGATAGAGGCAGGGGTCAGGCAGTGCAAGCCTTTGGAGGCAAGGTAAGGATCCTACTCTTCATCCAAAGAACAGCAGAATCTATTTAGGCAAACTCACAGGGTCAGGGAGAAGTTATTTCAACTTTCCCTCAGTGCCTTATTCTGGCTTTGGAGCTACCTAATGAGATCAGGGCACAGTCTTTTGGTCATTGAGTCATTGTACTGCTGTCCTCCATATCTTCACTCTTATTAAGCCAGTGCAGCAGCCTCAAAGCACCCTCAAATCTGGATTACCCCAGGGCAGTGATGGCGAGCCTTTTAGAGCTTTCGGTGATAGCAAGCATCCTGCTGCATCATGCAGGCCATGGGTTACACCACGGCCACTCTAGGGGCTGAGCCATTCAAGTCCCAGCCATTCGTGTCTGCCATTCCCCACAAGAGAGCACTCTTCTAAAGGAAAGTGATAACACTCACTTTTCTACTCTAGCCAAACCTTCAGCCCTTAATACAACGTAAGGTGTGGTACACGTCAATCCATCCATAAATGGTGGATATTCAGTACCCCACCAATACTGACATCTCTAAGATATCAAGACACCAAACCCGTGTCACTTTCTCTCCTGCCTATGGTTTGATGGGTCAGATGGGGACTTGCCCATTGGCCTCCTTCTCTCTGGCACAGCAAGAGTCAGAGTCATTTCTGCTTTTACACAGCTCTGTGGTTCCCAGAGACAAGATGCAGTGACAGTGTTTTGCTTTATTTCTCTATTTTGCTTTGAGCCTCCATTTGTCCCCACCTCTTGTACCTTTTTGAAAAGCTCTTGCTTCCCCGGGAAGGACTGAAGCCATTTGCATTACAATGTGCTATATTCAGAACCAAGGTGTCTGTGTTGGTGAAACTTTCCCTTGATCAAACTCCGCGACTGCTGTAGATGATTTGGAAAGGCACAGGGCTTTCTTTGCTATGCCTGAGGAGTATGTTTCAAGAAGAAAGCATTGTATTCTCTGCGTAACAAATCATAACTGTCAGGTCGGCTGCCCATCTTGGGGAGAATTAATCGCAAGACCAAACCAGGCAATCTTCCCTTTAGCCAAGGCTGATTTTCCCAGGACTGATTAAACAGCAAATGGAGAGTCTATACAGACAAATATAGGTCATCTTCCCCTTTGATGGCTGAACTGCTGTTGTGCAGTGGAACTTCCACATGTCAGATCCCTAACAAGATTTCATTTTATATTCCAAACACAAGCAGGCTCCTGGAAATTTCTGCCACCCACAGAGGTTTCTGCCCTTGCACTCCCCCTGCAGAACTCCTCCCATCCACCATGACCCAAGAACTTGAACCAAGTGCATAATGATACAATTCATTTCAGACTCATTTTAGGGAGTAGTTTGATTTTCTAGTTGAATAATTCTGCAAAATCCATAGGTTTGGCCCTGAGACCACTTGGTTTATTGTCTTCAGATATTTAGAAACAACTTTGATTTGCTTCATTGCTCATGTCAAAATATCCTAGGCTTACTCTGATTCTGGAAATTAGTGTGACCTCCCCTACTTCTTCTTTTTTTTTTTTTTTTTTTTTTTGCGGCACCGGGGACTGAACTCAGGACCTTGAACTTGCCAGGCAGGCACTTAGGCCACTGAGCTAAATCCCCAGCCCTTGACCTCCCCTGCTTCTACTTCATGCTTAGTTCAAGACCTTGTGCCCTCCCAATATAAACCTAAAGAAAGTCAGCTCTGAAAACTACAGTTTTCAGGTCCTTGTTTGTCTGTGCTAAGGATCCAAAGACATTTGAGGAGTCCCTTTGAGTAGAGTTGATCCACTGTCAATTTTAATAAAAACTTCTTTCTTTTTTGGTCATGCCCATAAGATTAGCCTTCAGTAGGATGAGAGAAACCTAGAGAAGTCACAGCTCCCTCCCATATTTGGCAGTTGTTCTAAGTTCTTTCAGGAAATGGAAAATTGATTTTCTCTAATTTTAACTAATCGTGATGGCCTAACTAGGTTTTCTCTAATTTTGTAGTTTGTAGCTTTTCTCAGTCAGTCCTGTTTTTTTTAACATGTTTCCCCTTGCTGCTCCTTGAACATATTACTGATTTACTGGGCCTAACATATAATCAGTACTTGCTAAGTATGAGGTACAGTGAATCCAGTTCTTACCTTGTAGAAATTGAGGTTTGACTTGGCTACAAGGAACAGAAATCTTTCAGGGCATGACTCTAATGAGACTGAAGCTGGTTTCTCCTTAGTATATAAATGAAGGTCTGAGGTAGGTGGCCCCTCGCTGAGCTGGCATCCCTGTGAAGACCTGAAATGCAGTTTTTCCTCTGCCATCTGTACTGGTCGCTTATCCTCATCTAAAAAATAAGAGTTCAATCCCTGGTGCCGCAAAAAAAAAAAAAAAAAAAAAAAAAAAAAGAGATGGGTGTGCCTTTTACTTTTTCTTTCTTAATTTACTGTGAAATATTATATACATACAGAAAAGATATAAAAAGACAAAATTCATTCCATTATCATGAAACAAACACGATCAATAACCAGGTCATGAAAGAGAGTATTAGCAGGAACCCAAAAGACCCCCTTCAGGTTTTTACTTAATCTTTCTCCTCACCACTACCAACACCCCCAAAAAGAAGTAACTTTTATCATTGTCCATTCTTGGTTTCTTGTAGTTTTACCAAGTAAATTTTACCCCCCAGGCAGGCGCTTGTACTGCTAAGCTAAATCCCTGGCCCCTAGGATCAACTCTATGTATGTGTAAAATAAGATCAACTGTTCCTCTACTAACTAGCCAGTCATTTGTTAGTACCATGTATGAAAAATTCATCATTTCCCCACTCCTCTGCAGTTTTACCTTTTTCATTAATTGAGTGTCCACACATGTATGGATGCTTCTGACCTCTCTTGTTCCTCCCAAAACAAAGATCACATTTTCCAGCTTCCTTTGATCTTACTGTGACTTTGTGACTAAATTATTCCCTGTGAAATGTAAGTGAATGAAAGGACTTTTAGAATACTCTTTGCACTATATCTGTGGGGGAAAAAATGAACTCTAATTCTCACCTCAGCCTATATCCAATAATCAATTCTGGATGGATTGCATATCTACATACACAAGAAAAACAATATGAATGAAAAGGCCCAGCTCAGACAGTGCAGATTTGTACTTCCTATACCTTTTGTTCTACTAGATCCCTTGATAGAGTAGATGGTACCTGCCTACACCAGTGATAGAACTACCCCTTAATCAGACCAGTGCTTCAAATGCTGAACTTGACTAGAAGCACTTTCATAGGTACATTTAGAAAGAATATTTCACCAGCTATCCAGTATCCTTTAGCCCAGTCAATTGGACATATAAGATTAACCATCAGACTATATTAGACAAGCATTTTGTGAAGAGCACCTATTTTTAATCTTGGTGTAGACTTTTATCAATTTTTATTTTATAGTTTTATTTGATTTACTTGAGATGTCATTGCCTAAGTTGATATCACAAAGAATTTTTCCCATGATTTCTTCTATAGGTACAATGATTTTATTCCTTACAATAGATTTATAACTTATTTTGCAATTATTAAGGACTGAGTTTTTAAATATTTTCATGTAAGCATGCAGTTGTTTAAAAGATTTTGTTTTAAAAAAAACCAAAACTATCTTTACTGGACATGTTGGCACATGCCTATAACCCAATCCCTGTTGGAGGCTGAGGTAGGAGCATTTCAAATTCAATCCCAAACTGGAAAACTTAGCAATTTAGTGAGACCTTGCCTCAGAATTAAAAAAAAGAAAAGCCGGGAAGGTAGCTTAGTGAAAAGGTCTTGGGTTCAATCTTTGACCCCAAGTATTACGAAAAACAAAACAAAATCAAACCCACTATCTTTTCTCTGCTAAATTATCTTACTCAAAAATTTATTAACCATAAAATGGAGCTAATCCTGGATTTTGTTCCATTGTTCTATATTGCAATGCTGACATCAGTACCACACTCTTGAGCTTGAAATTACATAGTGTAATTCTTCCAATGATATTCTTTTTCAAAGTTGCATTGACAATTCTAGGACTTTTCCTTTTTGTAATGGTTGATACATTGTGTCAACTTGAGAAGATCAGAAGTTTAACTAAGTGATTTAGCAAAGGGGGCCAGGGTCCTTGCTTTGTAACATCCTCAGCCTATTCAAGAGGAGGGCAGGTACGGAGATGGTGTGTAAGCAGGGGCATACCCTGCTTACAGTATAAGGCAGGAAAAGAATCTTGCTCTTCCCCTTTTTGCTCTTGCTGCTTTTGCTGTCTTCAGCCACCTGGAAGTGTTGCCCTTATACCATGTCCCTTTGTCTTGGGCCAGCTGATTATAGACTGAAACCTCCACAAACTGTGAACTAAATAAACCTTTCATTCCATAATTTGGGGTGTTGGGTATTTTGTCTCAGCAATGAGGGAAAAGTAGCTAAGACATTTTTCTAGACAAAATTTTCAATTAGTTTCAATTTCTTCAAAATATTTCTAGTATTTTGACTGCAATCTGTTACACTGAGTTGTATTGAATCTATAGATCAGTTTAAGTAAGCTAACAGCTTAGGAAGATTGAGTCTTACAATCATAAACATATGTCTCCATTAATTTAGGTCAATTTTCACTTCCTTTTGTAATATTCTGTAGTTTCCTTATATAAGGATACAACTTTTACTGAAGTTATTTCTAATTATTTGATGTTACTGTGAATGGAGTTGTTTCTTAAAGTTAATTTTCTAATCATTTACTGCTAGTATTTGTAAATGTAATTGCTTTCATATATTCACTTTTGGATTTGGATTGCATGTATTTTTGTATGTGCAATCTTGTGAATTCAATAATTAGCTCTTGCAAGTTTCTGTGTTGATTCTTTTCTCTTGGCTCTATTCACACTTAATCGTGTCATCTGTAAATAAGAGTTTTACTTTATTGCTTCCTCTTCAATCTTCCTTCCATTTAATTTCCTTGCTATATTGCAGTGGCCGAAACCCCCCCGGTATAGTATTAAGTAGAAGTGCTGACAGATGATGTCCTCCACTTGTTTGTAATCTCAAAATACAGTATCATTAAGTCTTATATCCTTGTCTTCAGGTTTTTCATAGGTGTCCTTAATAGTATTAAATGGCAAGGGGGCTGAATCTATTGCAATAACTAATATAGTGAAAATACTTAATTACATTTGTACCTTATATTTGTATATTGGTATAATTTGAGGAAATATTATATTTGTATGTTGATATTATTTAAGGAAATAAATGATATTGATCTTTTCTGCTTCGTACTTCAGTTTTGGCAATTTATGTCTTTCAAGTAATTTTCCACTTTTGTCCAGATTGTTGAATTTATTGTTATAAAGTTGCTGACAGTATCCTCTCATCTTTTTAATATTTTGAGGACCTGTAGTTATAGCTCCTTTTTATTCTTTTTTATTTTTTGTTTCTGTCTAGAAATTTATCAATTTTATTGATCTCAAAGAATAAAATTTTGACTTAATTTTTCCTTTATTTTTATTTTATTAATTGCTCTTGTCATTCTTTCATTTTGATGGCTTTATGTTATTAATTTGCTTATTTTTTAAGATAGAAGTTTAGATCAACAACTGAAATTCTCTTTTCTAATATAGTCTTTTAAATTTATAATATACGCTTTAAATAGTACTTTAGCTGTAACTCCAAATTTTTGATGCTCTATTTTATTTTTTCAATTCAGACA
>RJWT010020181.1:0-18081 GCA_004365215.1 Cuniculus paca
ACTATTTAACATATTGGAGCCATGCAGATAAAGCAATGAATAGAGAAAAATAAGTAGCTGTGAATACACACATAAAAGTTTAATACTGAAATTGCTGTCTTAATTTTTTATATTATGAAATGTGACATGATAAATTAATTAGAATAAAGTAATAATAAAAAGTAGAAATCAATGAAAGGGAAAAATCATTAAAATTAGTAATACAGCCAAAATTAGATCTATGAAAATGTAAGTAAAATTGACAAAGACTAACCAAGAAAAAAAGTATGTTTCCACTGTATTAGAAAGGGAGAAAAGAAATTCAATTAGTATTTCTAAATTTTCCCAAAGAAAATACCAATCCTGACATAGAAAAACAGATTCAAACAATAAGTAATACTATTATATTAATATTATTTTATAGAAATAAGAAATACTTTCTAACTAAATCTTTAATATTAATATTCAGGCAATATAAATTAGAAAGAACAGTCATAAGGAAAGAAAGATACCATCCATTTTCACCTAAGAATGATGCAAAAATGACAGAAATTTTCAAAATAAGACAAAAATGTATACATAGAGGTGATGCCAAGAGATGAAGTAACCATTATCAGAACAGCAAGTCACTTATTATTTAAAACGTTTAAGCCCACATTAATAGACTCAAACTGAAAACTAGGACTCTTACATTTATTATAGAAAAATTCAGTAAAATAAATTTTTTTCATGTATTTTTACAAAAGAAATGGCTAGTATCATTATTGATGGGGAAATGAAATGAATCTTTTTTCTACAAAATGAAAATAAAAAAAATATGGTAATCTCAGTAAACCTGCTTTTATATGTACTGGGAGTACAAACAAATATAGCACAACAGGGAAATAAAAAGTATACAGATGAAAATGAAAGAAACAACTTTTTAAATTTGCAAGTTAACTAATTTTTTCATTAAAATGTAAAGGCAAAGTATGAAATTAATTGTTGAACTTATTAAGATTATTGAATATAAGATAAATGTAAAAAAATAGCTGTCACAAGAGATACACAAAATATCACATTAAAGGCAGAACATTTTGCTATCACAATATAAAATCCAAAACACTTGGGAATAAATTCAACAAAAATTACAAAGATGCACCGTTATTAAAGTTAATGAAATTGAGCCTTTGTATAGGACAAATATACAGGTACCATCACAAAGATTTCAAATTTGTTGTAAATGGTTCAGAAGTTCATGGCAATTCCAATAACTCGTATTTTCAATAGAAGTTGAAAAGTACTTTTAAAATTTATATGCAAATGAAAATGGCCAAAATATTCTAGAAAAAAAGATGAAAATGGAGGCAAAAATGAAAAGGGATTAGGAGAAAATATGTGAGGATCTCACTCCAACAAAGCAAGACCTATTATGAAACTGTAGTAACTAAGAGAATTTGACATTTATGCAGATAACTGAAACACATAGGACAAATACTCATAAATGTGGCCCCAACTGTACAAAACCCTGATATGTGACGAGGATAACATGTTGCAGCTTAGTGGAGAAAATACTGACCCCTCCGAAGAATGGGATACTGTAATTTTATTTCAACGTGTGTAGAAATTAAATTGAACACCTTAAGGTCACATAGAAAAATCAATTCCAGGTAAGATAAAGAATTAAATATGGCAAGAAAGACTTTCAAGAGAAAATATATGACACAGTCTTTATGGCTTCAGGATTGAAAGAATTTCTAAAACAGCACACAGAAAGAAGATGAAGGTATGAGAGCTAATAAAAAGACTGACAAAATTTTTCAGAAGAATTGGTTTTGTTAAGTTTTTAATTTATGTAATAGTTTCATTAACTATTTAATTTACAAAAGTCTGTATAACACACAGAACCCATATATATGTATGTATCTTATACATTATCCATATATAAATATTGTATATATTTATTATGATAATATGTCATAATTTTAAAATGAAACTAAAATCCAGAAGAGGACAGATAAATACTACTCAGAAGTCACAGTCTACTGTAAATTATTAAAAAAATAAAATAAATTTTTCTTAGGTTGTTAACAAAACTACATAAAATTGTTTTCCTTCTAATACATAAACCACAGCAATTTGGAAATTATAAGGAGAGAAAAACTCCACTTATATTGAAGACAGAAAAAATTCAATACAATATAAAACTGATAAACTATCTTAAATAAACTTCCATAGTAATGTACAATAATTTAAAAAGAATAGTTTACAATCACACAGAGGGTCATAAAAATGTTTTAAGTAAATGGAAAGGAATTTCTTGAGTTTAGATAAAAGCAGTATTGTATAAAGACAGTTAGCTATATATGTTTAATATGAACACCAACAGAATTTCTTTTTCATTTCTTTTACTATGTTAGACATCCTTATCATGAAGCTTATATGGAAAAGTCAATACAAGAAACTTTTTATTAAAACAGAAAATATCTGGAGGAAACAGTAAGCTCAGACATAAAGTACTGATGCTTGAGTAAGCAGACACATGAATGGAAGAGAGTTAAAAAATCCATATGTTAACAGGAAAGTATGTGGGAGTGTATCAATAAAGCATGCACCTACAGTCTGTGTAGGAAATTAACTATCCAATGACAGTGGCAGAAGTATGATTGTCTACTTTAGACCTTACACCTAATACCCCGATGGATTCTATACATTCAGATTTTCATTTTGTTTGGTTGGCACTTTTCTTATCGGTTAATAGGCAATGTTCATGATCCTAGATAGGAAGTTAGAAACATTTAAACAAGAGATATGCAGTGAGCTATTCAAAACTCAATATCAACACAAGGAAAAGTAGAACAAATCCAGATGAATTACAGTTAACATACATGACATGTAGTGTTGTCTTAATGTCAAGAGAGTTTAAAAATCAATGTGTAAAATCACTAAAGCTTCATTAGAAACATAGCAAAAGATGCAACAGCATAATTCACAGAAGTGTTCCCGTTACTAATAGGAAAAAAATCTTAGCATCATTTATGGGAATACCAGTTGAAACCGCAGAGCAATCTTACTTTTACCTATTTGATTACTGCCAAGCCTATTCAGATGAACTGGTATTCACTTCCACTTGAAGAATCATTTGCTTCTCTTGGTGTGAAAACTTTCCCTGTTCTCTTTCTTGTTTTCTCTTCTTTCAAATAATTCTTCAGAGAAGTGCCCTATGCATACCTTAAATTTCTTTAATATGCTCTTAAAAGATCTATGTGATTTTTATTCCTAATTGTTTCACAATTTCATGTTTACATTGCATGTATGATTATTTTATATCTGCATTTGTGTTTTTTTGCATCTAGAATGGTTTAACAACTCAACATTTGCCCACTTAATTAAGTTAGCTGTATTATTTTAAAAACAGATAGTTGATAAAAATAAAAATATTTATAAGGGTTTGAATATAGTCACTTTTTTGCATTAATAATACATATTTTCTGAGCAATAGATCAGCACTTTCTTCCTCTAATTATAAAGGTGTCCTTTTAAGATGGGTTGTATTCTTGGGATAATGCCATAGACATAAAGTTGGGGACAAAAGTAATTGATTAAAATCAATATATCCTACTATTGTTGTAGTTTTCTTTAGCACACTTATGATAATTTATACTGTGACAATGTCCAAAATAATTTTTAAATGCCTTTGCAGAGGTCTATATTTTTATAAATTAAAAAAGACTGCATTAAACATGTATCATTTATTTAGAGATCAAGAATCTTTTATGATAATGAGACTGTACTTAATAGAGATGTTCAGTTGTATGAAATTTCTTAAATTAAGGGCAAGTAGTATTTATTTCATGATAAAACCATAGAGTGCTTAGTGATATGGTCAGGAATGCTTTTTTAATTTGTTCATTTGTTTTGTTTTCTGTGCCAAGAAAAAGGAATAACGTACATTATTACTAAACTTTGGGAAAGTGAGACCTGGTTTCTTCACTTAGTTCTTTCTGATTCAGAAGATTCTTCAGAACCTCATGGACTGATGTGGCATTTACATACATATGCGAAGTTGGTTCCCTAAGGGAATAAATACTTGGGGCAATTTCTAATTTATGGGTTGCCAGAGTGCCAAGAATACAGATGACTTGTGATTAATAAGCCTTTGGAATCATTGAAATTTGTGCACATTCTCTGAAATTGTGCCTGGATAGACTTGAGGGGAGGCAGGGCTACATTATAAACTGTTTTGTCAGACATCTGCATTCCTGTTATTACCATCGAAATTGCTACTAGGCATTGGTTGAGATACCTGAAACAGCTTTAACCCTTTCTCTCCTTAGTTCTTCCCATAATCAGTTGCCAAATTCTATTCATTCTTCACCTGAAATAGGAATCCCTTCTATCTGTGTCTTTTCCTATTAGTCTTCCAGGTTTGGACGATGACATAACTCACCACATAGATCTTCTTGGCTCTAATACCAAATGTGTCTAAAAATTTATATCACACATTAACAAGATACTACTTCCCAAATCTTGATCAGGTTTTCCAGTTGAGAAATTTTTGTTGTTTTTCACCACTTAAAAGAATAAACTCTGCCGGGAATTTAGCTCAGTGGCCTAAGCACCTGCCTGGCAAGCGTGAGGTCGTGAGTTCAATCCCTGGTGCCACAAAAAAAAAAGAAAAAAAAGAGAAAAGAAAAGAAAAAGAAAAAGAAAAGAAGAGGCTCTCAGGGTGCTACATCTTAAAGTCCTCTTTTGTGCAAAAGAATAAACTCTAAATTCATTAGCTTTTGATTCATCAGTTTTGGAAAATGATTGAAATCTATTTTTCTAACTTTATAACCAACTTTTCTATTTCAGTGATTACAAAAGAACAGTAATTTTTAAACATCATCTCTTTATTCATAATTTTATTTCTTATCCCAGCTCCCCTTTCTACCAATTTATATCTGTTCCAATTTTACATGCTAATGACCAAGACAAATGCTGTTCTTTTATAAATTAAACCCTGAAAGTTTAACTGAAAATATCACTTTCACTGATGATTATTTTTAATATGTGTCAATTTCTAATGATATATATATTGCCACATATATATATTTCTAATGATATATATGTTCTCCCTCCCTACATCTATATCTATCTATATATATATCATCTACCTATATATATCTACAACTGGACAAAAATCTCTCTGAAACAGGATTAATTTCTAATGTCTTTAACCCACAGCACAGACTTGCAGTGCATTATGCTCTATAGGCTCTTAAGTATTTGATACATGAATGAAGCTCTTAGTTACCTTTTTTTTACTGGAACACTATACCGAGCACTCCCAATTTAAGGGAGGAAAGGTATTTTGGCTCATGGTTGGTAGGGGTTTCAGTCCAAGGCAGGGTGGCACGGCAGTGAGAATCAGGGGAACAGATCAAGGAAAGAGAAGAGACATGTGTCCTCCTCCGATCAGGCCTCACTGCCCCGCATCACTTTCAGCTTAAACTCACCAGTGGACAAATCCACTGATGAGAGTTATGCTCTCATGATCCAATCACCTTCCGAAAGTCCCAGCTATGAGTGCATGAGGCACAATGGAAACATTTAGATACAAATTATAGCAGTGAATAAGCCTCTGCTCTATGGACACTTATTCAAGGGACAGTCATTTTGAGATCTAGAATAGAAGGCAGTTGATTTCCAGAAGTAGAGAAGAATTAATTTGGATCAAGGAATGTAATTGCCTTGATGGATAAAAGATGTTAAGGTTTGATAGCTGTGCAACTATAAACATGCAAAAATATTTTTCCCTTTTTTGTACCTTATGGTATTTGGAATTTGTATTTAAAATAAAATATATGAAAATACATTAGTTTAATTATAGTTCAGTCTACTTTGTAGCCTGTCCAAATATTTAATGCAAGTCCTACAGTCATGGAAAGGCTAAATCTAGCAGTTTTAGCAATAGGACTATTTAATATATAATTCTGCTGATTCATAATAACTATAATCAAGATATGAAAATAATCTATATTTCTGTTGACAGGTGAATGAATATACACACAGTAGAATATTAGTCTTTAAAAAGAAGAACACCTTGCTGTTTGTGGCAGTATAGATGAAACTTGAGGACACTACATTTAACGAGATAAGTCGGATGATGAGAGATAAATACTGTACTTCATGATCTCACTTATATGTGGAATCTAAAACAATTAATAAGGTGAACTCATAATAGCAGAGTAAAATCCTGCTTACCAGGGACTAGGGAATAGGGGAAAAGGGTCGCTATCTGTCAAAAGATATAATCTTCAGTTATAAAATGAAAAGTACTGATTTCCTAGTGGACAGCATAGTGACTATAGGTATTACTAATGTATTATATACCAAGAAGTTTCTAAGACAGTAGATCTCAAGTGTTCTCACTGCAAAGACTACTACATTAGCTGATGGACGTGCTTCATTAGTTTGATTGCCATAATTATTTTACTATGTGTACATGTATTGAAGCATCATATTATACACCTAAATGTTATAACTTTTATTTGTCAATCATACCTCAATAATGCTGGGGAAACAATGAATAAAATAAAATTCTTCTAGTTCATTAAGAAGCTGCATATGCCCCAGGAGGCATCCAAACACACATAGAATGTGTTAATTCCTCCCAGATTGTTGCAGGAACTTTTAGAAGGCAGTGCAAGTTTGGCCATACATTCTTCAGTAGTGTACAGTAGCACATCTGGTATAAGAAAGAAAGCACATGCTCTGAAGGAGAGCAGATAACCAATAAGATGAAAGTCAAAAATCAAGATAAAGGACTCTTTATACAGTGGGAAATAGATGAAATAAAAATGCACTGTTCTACTAGAAAAAAATTATTCTTCTATCCAACTCCCATGATGCTTCAAGAGCCTTACATATTACAAATATACAAATACAGAGAATAAGATGTTGAAAAACAGATTAGGAACAAGAGCTCTCTATGCGGTGTAGTATTAGAAAATCTGGAAGCAAAATGGGCCAGACAACTCAGATAGCGCTACTTTCTCCCAAATATATGCCATCAAGAGGGATTTAAGAGAGTTTTTAACTGTTGGGTAAGTCTGATTAAGTTTGGCTTCTTGTGTGCACCTGTGTGTCAGTAAGCAAACTGCAATGATGCTCCAAGTCTGGATTATCATATGTGAAGTGTGTGTAAAATGATAACATATGATGGATACTACAAGTTCCATTTATATTTCAAGAACCACAGTGAATATTTTCAATCTATTATCCCATGAAAGCACATCTTGGGATTTCTGGACAATTATAGATCACCTATGTTGCCTCTGAAGCTTGAGTCACTTATAATTTTTAAATATGTGTTATCTTTTATGATTGATATTTTAAAAAATTGCAGTGGTACCCTGATACATGAATGGCATACTGGTTTTCTCATTAACCCTAGACATTTCAGATTTCAGAGCTCTCAAGCTTATCAGACATTGACAGACATATCAGACATTGTGAGGCTAACAAACATCACTTCAATAAAAAAAATTACTTTTCTAGAATTCTGTTGCTCCTGAGCATGTTGAAAATTAATTTTTTTATAATTAATTTCATTAACCCATTAAAATTGACAGTGACTTTGTGTAAACTTACTATCCCCACATTGGACTTTTAGAATTCTTTAATGTCACAAGTGTGTTTCTCTAGCACGCATCCCTTGGCTAATGATAGACTATTTAAGTGGGTCAGTAAGAGGGAAAGTACAATAAAGACATAGAGCCTGGGCCTTGAATTTTTGTTCTGCCAGTTTCTGAGAGAATGTACTTTGGGTAAATCAGTACATTTGTACTTGCTTTCCTCATTCTGAAAATGTGTATTATGTTTTCTTTAATTTCATTATTATGATGAGTGATCATCTAATAACATGGTGCAGTGATGGCCACACACTAGAGAGTGAATTAATAATAATAAGTAGTAGTAGTAGTAGTATAGCTATTTTATAATGTAAAAAGGAAATTTTTAGTCTCTTTGTTCATCCTTGGAGAGATTTCATAGTTTTCAGTGGTTCCTACCCAGATTTTCGTGAAGGCTCTTGTAGACCACTAACTCTAGCTTTTATACAAGCACTTCGTCCAAGTTAATTACCGCAGTGAGACTTTAGCCAGTATAGACGTGGCTGCTGTCACATACCAGATTCATTCTCTCCAAATCTATGTTTGGATGTCACAGTGAGTAGGTGGAAGTTGGAAGAAAGTTACTCAGTTAATAAATGCTCTTGTAAGAATTGGCTTTCTGTTTGCATTTCTGTAATGTGTTTTGGCAAATGTGTGCCCTACAGTAAGACAAGCAATCTTTTTTAGCAAGTCATCTATGAACTTTTTAGGCTTACAGTTGTTTTAAGGTGACAAGAGACCAAATTATTTTCTACTTTCTTTCTATTATGGGATATTTAACTGCTTCTGTAATTCTATGTCAGTTGGTAAATTAGTAGATATTCATTTATAAAGACAATGATTTAAATGATTGAGATATTTTAAATGGCAATTTTGCTTGCTGAATGATTGTATTGTGGGTAATAATAGTTGATAGATATTACTTCAAATTCACCAGAAATACAAACCAGCTTATTATGTTCTACATACTAAGTATTTTAAGGGCACAGAAGTTAAGGATCATCAGAAACATAGGATAGAATTTACTGAATATTCTTTTATTGAGGAATAGTGGCTTCAAGTTTGAGTTGGACTTGTAAATGCCAGTTAACGGGGAAAAGCATTCTGATAGAAATGAACTATACAAAAGTTTAGGCTAGAATTAACTGTTCCAGGCAAAATTAGATTGAATTCAGTTTGTGGATGGTTTGAATAATGAGATAAAGAGTAGATTTTATCCGTAGCTTACTAGTTCTCAGAATTTTCAGGAAATAACAATCATCTAGATAGAGCAGTTTCTTAGGCCTTATCCATAAATATTCCCTCTCAGTCAGCTGGGGATGAGGCCCATGAATTCTTAGCATCAGTATGCTCTGTGATCCTAATGTAAATGTTCTTATTCACATTTTTAGTACTTCTACTTCCAAGGAAAATTTAAAGATGTTTGTATAGGAAACTAGCCTTTTCATGTTAACAGATTTATAAGTAACTGCCCATCATTAAAATCAGATGAACTGAGAACCAGGAGGTCAGGCAGACAGACTTTCTGACAGCCTAGCAGTGGAGACAATGAGCCCCTGTGTTGACTGACAGCAGTAGAGGTGGAATGGAAGGGACAAGCAGGAGAGCTGTGAGGAACAGCGCTAACAGGATCCAGGCCTCACCTCGTTGCAGGAGGATGTACCATATTCTCAGCCCAGCAGATGATAAATATTTGGAAAGTAAAACTTAAGTCTTCTCCATAATGAATTCTTAACAAGTGTAGATGGTACTGCCAGACAAATGTGGTATATATTGTACCGTATAGTAAAAATGAATCACTCTTGGCACCTCTGATTTTTTATAATCTATCATTTTTTTACCTTGTTGCCAACTTCCTTTTGTAGCTTTTGGACATGCTAATAGAAAAACACATTTTGTTTTTGTGCATATTAAAATAAGTAAATTATTTAAATTAAAATAGTTTAAATATAAAAGAAATACAATACATAAAAATATCTTATAATTAGTAATGTTTTGACAAGAATACACAGCAGTGATTTATATCAAATTAGAAATGCCCAGTGGAATATATGAAATCAAATGTCATTCTGTGAAAATACAGTCCACTTCCAGTTAGACATTGTGATAGTTTTTTTCTTTCCTTTATTAATTTTTTCACGTAATATATGACTTTAGTGGGAAACTTTATGTCATAAAAAGTGCTAATGTAGTCAGCTAAGAAAGTCTCCTCTTTTAAAATATTACTGTTTACAGATCAGATCCTTTCCAAATTATCCAAGAAATGTGTGTGAATTCATAAGTATTCTCTGAATCTTTAAACATCAAAAGGGTCCATCTTCGAAATCCAAATAGTTCTCCAGCTTTCCGCAGGATATCACAAAACTTCCTGGCAGGGACTTTTAAATAAGTTGAGAAGTTTTATAAGATAAAAATATTTTTTCAGTTGACTTGACAACCATGTACAATGTTAGTGGAGAGTTTATTTGCCCAAGGCTTTTTCTCAAAATGAATTTAAACTGAGATTATTAAAATGCACTTCAGTTGCACAGTGCGAAAAGAGGTGTTGCTAATGTTACCTCAAAAATGTTTTCCACGCAATGCATGCTACTTGATTACAGAGCTGTACATATAAAGGCGTGTTTCTAACTAAAACAGCAGAGGCATTTAAAATTATTCAGAAAACAGTGAGTCATCTGTAGTGAGGGAGTTTGATCCAAAAAGAGTAACACTGTATTGGGGGTGGTGTAGAGATCTGTCTGAAAATCATACTGCGTGGGTCTGGGTCACAGCCCCACCATTAATCTCAGAGCCTCCCTCATCTGTAAAATAGAAGCCCTTATAATGGAAACAGTATGGGGGTATGGTGAGGATGAAATGATATCATTATAAATGACTAATACAGTGACTGGCACAGATAAATGTTCACAATTTATTGTTTTATTTCAAAGCTATAAGGATCAGAACTTAGCAGTGTCTCCTGGCAATTCCAGATGTGTTGTTTAAAAGAAGAAGAAGAAAAAAGAAAGCCTTGCCCTAATTTAATATAATCTCTTCTGTTGCAAGTTAAATAGCTTTAGGAAAATTTAACTAATAGTAAACAATGTTTGAATCACCAGATCTCTCTGTGGCTGAAGCTAATTTCTTACATGAGAATCAGGATCCCAAAAGGAAAATGATCATTTGGATGAGCCGTTATAGTCTTCTCAATCTGGAAAATCATATTACACCCCTTTGGGTAACATCCAAATTGCTAAATCTTGGAAACAGACCTTCTTTTTCACTAAAATGGATGTATTATTTAGGAAGTTTTATGATTCCTGAAAAATTCCAGTTGCATTTCAGAAATAATACCGCTGATGCATAGTTTGTAACTGTAACACCACGACGGGAAAGTTAAGCATGGTGCATATGGCAAGTGATCATTAATTAATGGGTCACTCGTTGATATGTACTGCAGCCATGGGGCGAGATGAGAAAGTGATTCTGACAGGGTTCACATCACAACAGAATGGTTAGATATACATATACGCATCCTTATCAGTTTGTGACTATATCCCATAGTGTCATTTTTTTTGTTTTCATTTAATACCTAAACAAAGGAACTTGTGCCATTTTTCATGTATCTTAATCAATCACTCACTAAGTAAAGTAAATTCAGCAAATTAATCTTCATGGTAAATTTATCTTTCTGTGTGTTTTGAGAAGTTAGAATGATACAATAAAATTTCTCTGACTTACTGTCCCAATATGAAGAAGCATAAATGAATTCCTCCTATATTTCAGGCACTTTACATCATCCTTATGAAGTCTTCAGAAGATATCAGTCAGAAGTGTATTTAATAAATGACCAAACTAAGACTTGTTTATATGTTTATTGTTATCTGTTTTCTGTCCCTATGAAAAAGGGGATGATACAGAAAGTAATACTCTTTAACTCCAACATCTTTTCTTTTTCCCCCATATTCCATCAGTTGAGCTGATTATGTATTTCATGCAATTTCCTATGTTCCCTGCTTATCTTCAAAGTCTCCTTATTTTCTGTGTCAGTTATTTTTGCATTATGTGTTTATGTAGACCCTACTTGAAGACACTAGCTGCAATTGGAAATCAGAATATGCTTCACTAGTGAATTTTTCTAACATTAAAAGTGAATAGTTGTTTACAATAAAATATTTTTTTATTCAGATTAGGATTTTCGTAGTTAAAGTTAGCAAAACAGTAATGTTGCTTAGTGGTCATTCATGATACAAATGTAATTCATTTGTTACTCTCATATCATTATCTTCCTTCAAAAACATATTATCATAACAAATTTGATTGATCTTAATGAAAATGAAATTGAATAGTCAGTATTATTATGTGGCTTTGAAAAAACATAAGCCTAAATTCTATTCTAGTTGTGATTTCTCTGAATAACCATGATAATTATTTTAATGTTTTAAAATATATTGTAAATATTTTTGTAAATTATTAATTATTAAAGACAATTTTACTTATTAGCTTCTAGATCATAATAAGAGAAGTGGGATATTGGACTAACCTGCCCACATCTCAGACTTCGCATGTGAAAAAACAAATGTTCCTTTTTCTGCTTTTTTTAGCATTAAATCCTGACTCATGAATAATTGTTCTGATGACCTCATGGTGAGAGTTAGAGATTACATGAATTTTTCTGAAATAGAAGTGTTTCTACGTGATGAGATGGTTCATTTTTTGAATGTAGGTTATAAAGAATATGACTGCTGTATGTAAGGCTCTTAGAGATTTGAAAAAGTCCTTTTCTTCAAGTATTTGGAGAATTAACCAAAAGTAAAAATGTATGATACAATGCAGTAAACACTTTAGTGATGTTTACATAATTCTATGGTGGAAAACAATTCTCTAGCATAAACTGATGAGGTAGGAGACTAGAGAAGAAAAAGTTTATTGGAAGTAAACAGCATTGATTTTGATGATCAAGTAGAATTTTTTCAGGCAAAGAAGGCAATTTGGACAAGATCATTACTAGGAAATGGACAAAATGGAGGTCTTATGTGTAATGGTTGATCCCATGAGTTCTAGAGGTAGCCAATTCAGTTCAGATATTTTCACTTTCTAGTTTGTCATTGTATGACTTTACACAAGTTACTTTTCATCAGCATAATGTACATTTTTCATGTTCCTATCACATAGAGTTGTGTACAAGGTTTTAAAGCCACTGCATGGTATAGGATACATAAAAAGTGCAAAATAACAATTAATTACAAGAAAACAAAAACAAAATAATTGGAAAACTACAAGTTATTTGCTATTGCTGATTAAAAAATGCTATAAATGACACAGAAAGAAGGCAGAAGGGTTATATAACAAAGTATGAAGCTGGAAATTGCCATGAAGGAATGAGAAAGTAGAGGAATGGCATAGTCAGATTTTATTGTCATAGCTCACACTGAGATAGGGTAGAAGGTGGAGAAAGAGAATACTGGTAAAAAGTAAAAGCACATAGTTAGCTTACCATAATAATTGTCAATGCTATATAATATCTTATGCTCCTCTTTAACAATGGCAATAATTAATAAATAATAATATTAATAAAAAAATTTACCTTAATTGTGGGTAACCAAGTGTGAAATGCAATCAAAAATCTAATTTTGAAACTAATCTCTTTAAAACAAATCTGTTTCCATTTAAGTATTTTGACTTATTTTAATTACAATAATGAAAAGTTTAAAAATAATATTTACTAATATAGTTCTTTTTCTTTTAATTACATGCTGAATCAGCATGGGTATTAATCATGACAATGACCACCCCTCGTGTGCTGATGGTCTTCATATCATGTCTGGTGAATGGATTAAAGGACAACACCTTGGTGATGTTTCATGGTCCGCATGTAGCAAAGAAGACTTGGAAAGATTTCTCAGGTACTTACTGAGATTACTTATTGTTGCAGTGTCATGAATGTTTTTGTATTTCTGCTTTCTTTGCCAACCAGGAAATGCAGTCTGATAAAGTGGAGAGGCCACTGAAATGGAAAACATGGAATGTGACTCCAGTCTTGGCTTTTGTGTTAACTCATAGTGTGAATTGGGGCATGTTATTTAACTTATTTGTTTTTATTTTCCATATTTTTTAAATGAAAGGATAGGCAAGATGGTTTGTAAGGTTTTAAATTGTTCTAATGACAAAAAAAACCTGCCATGGAATTTAACTGTGTCTTCAGTGTTTCCCAAAGGAAATATGCTCCTTACTCATCACTGAACACATCTACTGTTATCATAAAGCACCTCCTTAACAAAATTGCCAGCTTTTTGTTATGGTACTTGTAAACTCTAACTATTCTTTTTTCATCTAATAAATAATTTTCACCATTATAGTTGATCTCGATTCTTTTCTTTTACATGTTCAACAACAATAACACTTAGCTTCTGTCTGATTGAAAAAAGAAATGAGAAATATTGCTGTTGTTCTAATTTTCCTTTATAGCCCTTATTTTTACTTATCTCTGTGAGAAACTGATATAAAGGAGTAACTGAAAGAGTACATGGTGTGTAAAGTGATTAGAGAGTTGTTTAAAGCCTCTAAAAGTATAAATGAGAAATGTAGGAATATCTAGCTAGCCAAATTCAGTTCAAAGATGAGCTTCATCCATTTTTCCATGCTTTTTAAATTGGCAAGCCCATTTTTTTCCTTTTAAATGGATATTAAAGTCTACTAAAATATAATGTCTATGACATTACCATAACTGTATCATGAAATATGTGCAATATATCTGTGCGTGCTTTGTCATGACAGTCTCTGAAGTATAGCATTTTTCTTATGCAATAATTTGAACACACCATCAGTAGCTACATCAGTAGAGACTAATGAAAATGTTTCTAGAACATGCAAGATTTTGTATGACTGTTTTCACTTGGATCAGGGCTATAATAAAATTAAATGTCACTTCATAAATGGAAGTTGTATTATGTCAACTACAAAAATATTCACACTATTAATACTCAATTGGGAATAAGTTCTTTAAATCCCCAAATATAACTGCACGTATTACAGTTACCTGTGTGCATGGCTTTTGGGCAAGTTTCTCAGTAAGTCTGAGCTTCTACATCTTATAAATGCACAAAATAATACCCACCACATAGTTTTATATAGATTAGCTGACTTAAATCCATATGAATAAGATTTATAAATTTAAAGGTTCTGTTAGTTTGAACAGTATTATTATTTATTAAGAATATTTTAAATAAAACTAAATGATTTTCATATGTGGAATAATTTCTATTAGGACAATTTCTAAAAATAATAAAAGTGATAAACCTTTACAGAAAAAAAATAGTAAAAGTGAAATTCTTAAAAAAATGTTTCTTGTTTCTGTGCTGGTAACAATTTTTACATTAAATTCAGAACTTCACACATACACACTTGTTACAGGTCAAAGGCAAGTAACTGCTTGCTACAGACAAATCCACAGAGTTTCAATTCTGTGATGGTTCCCTCCAAGCTACCGGGGATGATATACACAGCAGACGAACAATGTCAGATTCTCTTTGGGCCTTTGGCTTCCTTTTGTCAAGAGATGCAGGTAAGAATCATGTCCTGAGGAGATATTTTAACTGTTTTTATTTATTGTTTGTAAATATTCATTGCTGGAAGGAAAGATAACTTTTAGAATTTGTGGATCAAAAGCACCCTAATCCTTGTCTAAGAAGAGTTTTGTCCATTTACCCTTATACTTAGGAAGTGATAGAAATTAGGCATGAACATTTGATCAAAAACAATATAGAAGAAGAACTCATCAATTTTGACTTCAAAAATTATACAGAAGTCAGGAAAGTATGTTTCGTGTGATCAGTACTTCTATTTTAAATCTCATACTCGCCTACATTGTAATTGGGTGAAAATGCAGTGACTATGACGTGTAGACGTACAATTGTGGAAGAAGAGCTATATCTTTCAATTTTGAGAATAAAGGTTTAGAAGCATATTTTATAGCAACAAAAATTAGTGAGTACATCTCTAAATGAACTACAAGAGTCAATGCCTTATGGTCAGTAATTACCCCGAAAGCAGTCATATCAGAACTAGAATCTAAAAGATGAAGAAAAATGACCCTCTTGGCTGATATGAGAATGTTACTTGTATTTACCCTTTTTTCTTTCTTTTCTCTCCCTGCTGTCTATCCCTTCCACCTCTTCCCAAAACACATCCATGCACACGTTTTTGTACTTCAAATGATAAACTAGCAGTCATGCTGAGACCAAGTTGTTCTAGTATTCCTGGGAGCTATAATTCACTCTTAGGAAGTTTGTGACTGCTTCAAAGGAATTGGCTTTGTTGATGACAATGCTGTTTTGGATAAATACACATAATTAAAATTCCTTGTAAGGAACAGAGCATGGGTCATTATGGCATGTTTCTTTGCTCACCACTATGAGTTCTTATCAAAAGTGTTCATTTATTATTTGTTTCTTATCACTCTCACGTACAGTTGTGAAAGATCCAAGTGGTCACAGTGTGTTTCTCTAGAATCCAGCCCTGTGGTTGGCACAGGGTAAACCTTCAGCCACTCTTTCATTTAGAGTTAGAGTGAGTGGCTGTGTGAAGGGGTTGGAACTATGTGAAATGTCATATGTGCAAAGGTCTATAGATGGTTATACTCATCTGGGAAGAGTGGAACTCCAAAATAGTTAGTGTGCATATGTGATTGGGACCTCATTCTCAATGGTTTGCACATAAAACATACATAAATCCTCATAACTCTACATCATTGGTGATAATTAAGACCATAATTAGCTTTAGATCTGTCAGCAATACCTTTTTGATCTCAGCTACTCAGGTTGTTTAGCCTGACCTTATCTCCAGATCTTTAGACTGTTAGAAACTTGGTAGCAATATTTCCCTTCCTCTTTTTTTCCTCCTCCTCCTCTTCCACCTCATTGTCACCATCATCATCACCCATCATCATACTCGTCTTTATTTTTGTCATCCTCCTCTTCCTCTTACTCCTCCCTTTCTTCTTCCTTTTCTTCCTCTTCCCTCCTTTTTCCCTCCTGCTTCTCCTCCTCCTGTTCTCCCTCCTCATCTTGATCTCCCTTCTTTTCTTCTTTAGCAGTACTGAAGATAAATCCAGATCCTTGCAAACTATAGGCAAGCACTTGAGTAATGTGCTCAGTCCTTTTTTAAAATTGTACTTTGCTCTATGGTCTGTGTTACCTAGGCTGGCCTTGAATTTGTGATCCTTCTGCCACAGTCTCCTGAGTAGTTACAATTACAGGTGGGTGCCATAATGCCAGCAGCAATCTTTTTTCTAAAATATTGATGGTATGATGAATTTTTTTAAGTTTGCAGGGTTGAATTTGTAAGCAGAATTTTTATATGCTGAAATCAACATTGCTTTGATAACAAAGTAAACTGTACATGCCATTTTAGGAGTATTACTTATGAGAAAATTTTAGTTTATGCAAAGTTTCTATCTATGAAAAGACTTCCTAGAGAAGGTGGCATTTGTGCAGAGAATTGATAGAGCTGATAAAAGGAAAGCATTCATGTTTTACACAGTTCCTTAATTGTTAGAAAAATTCAGCAAATTATCAACTGCAAATGTCAATATTGAAAATTTCAGAGTATTTTTAATAAATACTATAACTTTTTAATGTTTGTCCCTTCCAAATCTCATTTTGAAATTTATTGTTATGATGGCACAAAGAAATAGGATTTTTAGAGGTGATTAAGTCATGAGAGTTTCATTCACATAGGAGGATTGGTGCTGTTTTCAAAGGGCAGGTTTGGTTCCCTCTTCTCTTTTGGCCCCTTGCCTTCTATTCTGTGACAATGCAGCAGAAAGATCCTTGCCAGATGCCAGCATCTTAATACTGAATGACTGAATACATCTGCTCATTATAAATTACTCAAGCCTCATGTGTCCTGCTAGAGCAGCACAAAACAGACTCTAATAACTATTTTTAAATATTTTTTAAAAATTATTTTTTAAATATTTTTTAAAATAAAAAAATATTTTTTAAAAATTATATTTAGTTAAATTTTACTGGGACCATTCTTCAAGGTTTGGACTTCAAATACCTGCCACACTTGTTATTTATGTTTGTGTTCTAATTTCATTCTTATAATGAGTGTATGTCGTAGTTACTATCCAGTCCTACTTTACTGATCAACAATTTGAAGGCTGGATAAGTCAAACATAACTATTTGAATATTATCAACTAAGTGATATTGTGGACATGATAATACCAGAAAGTAAATTAGAATAGAGAAACTGTTAAAGAATTAAAACTTAGGTCGTTTCACTGTTTAGAGTTTGAGAAGATGAGAAAGCATCAAATAAAACTTTGAAGAAGTCTATTGAAGTAGAAACATAACCAAGACAAATTAAGGTCTAGAGACTGAAAAGATGTATTTCAAAAACAGTATCATGACCTGTCCCGAAACATAAAGAGTGGAGGAGCAAGATGAACTCTGGGGATAGAACTTTGATAGTTGTTCTGAA
>RJWT010020182.1:0-10972 GCA_004365215.1 Cuniculus paca
AAATAAATAAATAAATAAAATATACCTAATATAAAATTTATCTACATTCATTAGAATGGCTATTAACAAAAAGAAAAAAAACAAAGTAGTATATTGACAAGCACGTGGAGAAACTGGAACTTTGTGCACTATTAGTGGGAATGTAAAATGGTCAGCTACTATGGAAAATGCATGGTAATTCCTCAATACAGAATTAGCATACAATCTAGAAATTCTACTTTTAGGTGTATTCAAAGGAATTAAATACAGGGACTAGCACAGATATTTATATAGTCATGCTCAAAGCAGCATTATTCACAATGGCCATAAAGCTGAAAGAATCCAAATGTCCATCAATGGGCACACCATTCCTGTAATCCCTCCCAGCACTCTGGTAGGCTGAGGCAGAAAGATTGTGAGTTTGAGCCCAGCTCAGGCAATTTAGCAACTTAGCAAGACCCACTTAAAAGAAAAATGAAAAAAAACTGGTTAAGGAACTAGTTCAGAGCAAGAGCCCTGGTTCAATCCATTGTACTGGAAAAAAAAAAAGTGAATGGATAAGCAAAATGTAATATACAGAAGGAATAGTATTTACCCTTTAGAAGGAAGGAAATACTGCCATATTCTATAACATAAATGAACTTTGAGGATATTATACTAAGTGAAATAAGACAGTTAACAAAAATATATACAAATACTGTGTGATTTCACTTACATGAGGATAACTGGGGGAGTGAAGTCACAGAGACAGAAAGATGGAGGTTGCCAGCGGTGAGAATAGGAAGTAGGGTGTTACTGCATAATCGGTATAGAGTTTCAAGTTGGAAAAAAGAGAAAGTTCTGGAAATTATTGGCAGTGTGGTTACATGAAAATGTGGATATACTTAATGCCACTGTATATTTATAAATTACTAAAATAGCAATTTTTAAAATTGAAAGTAATTGTTCAAATTGGTAAAATAGAAAGTAATTGTTCAAAAGGAAAGGGGAATGGGGAGATGGAAGGGAAAAGAAAAAATGAAAAAAATGATAAGTGGAAACAAAGCTTCACAAATAAATTGGAGAAGACGGGCTGAAGAGGGGAGGAGAAGTGGAAAAGAGAGGAGCTAAGATATATCTAATGCACAGGTACAAATTCCCTATGACGACTGTGATCATTATGCATATCTAAACTGTTCCAATAAACTTAATTTTTAAAATATGTAAAAATACAAAAATTATGGTAAAATACAAAGTTTGCCATTTTAACCATTTAAGCATAAAATTCAATGACATTAGGTACACAGACCATAATGCATAATCACAACACAACACTAATTTCTGAAATGAAGACAGCAATTATATTTCAGCATGTCTCACACTGTGAATTTATCTGATTGCTTCATTATGCTATTGTTTAAATTGTTTTCTCTATTCCATTTACTTTCTACAAACAGGAATTACACCTAAAGGTTGGATCAGAGTTTCGTTGAATTGTTTTATAAGAATTCTACACAGGTTATTTTGTACACCACATGAGCCTTGGTTTAGCCTTTATTCTTGTGTCCAACTGCTATTAATCTCATCAAATACATTTTTTCAGCTGAGTATGGTGGTGCACACCTGTAATCCCAGAATTTGAAAGGCTGAGCCAGGAGGATTGCCATGAGTTCAAGGCCGACCAAGACTACATTGTGAATTCAAAACCAGTCTGGACTAAATGGAGACCCTGTCTCAATTAACAAAAAATAAAAAACAAAATCCAAAGTATATTTTTTTATCTTAGACACTGTAGTTTCCAACTACAATTAAAGAAGTTTAATGAGGATCTTCTTTACATTTTCTGTATCTAACATGTTCTGTCTTCCAGTCTCCTGAGCATACGAAATGCACTGTTTTGTTTTGTTTTGTTTTGTTTTTAGTAAAAGTCATTCCAGTGAGTATGGGTAAATTTTATATTGTTATACAATTGGTTAACATTGCTCTCTATTAATTGTATTATGTGGCACTTTTGTTTTGGGTTTGGTTTTCCTCCCCTCATCATGAGTTACATTTTCCTACTTCTTTGCATGCCTAGTAATTTCTTCAGATGCCAGACACTCTGAATTTTACCTTATATGCTGAATAAGTCTGTATTCCTGAAAATACTATTGAGCTTTCTTCTAGCTATGATTAAGTTACTTAGAAACAGTCTGACTTTTTCAAGTTTTGTTTTTTAGCTTTGTCAATCGAAACCAGAGTAGCATTTAGGTTATGGCTAATTTACCATACTACTAAGACAAAAACCCTTCAAAAGTCAGGCCTGGTGGCACATGCCTGTAATCCCAGCTCCTTGGGAGGCTGACACACGAAAAACCAAATTCAAAGTCAGTTTGGGCAGCTTAGCAAGAATTTGTTTCAAAACAAAATTTTTAAGAAGAGGCCAGGGGATGTAGCTCAGTGGTAGAGGATTTGCCTAGTGGATACACACCTCTGGGTTCCAGCCCCAGTGCCACTGATGGAGACAGACCACACAGTGAGCAGCCTCTCTCAACTGAGGGAAACCACAGAGCTCTGCCTGGGTCCTCCTTTCCTGCCTTGCATCTGGGAAACTCTCTAGGTAGCAAGCCAATGCAAGCACAGAGTTTACCTCATTTGTTTCCCATCTGTCAGGTACTATTCCCCTTTGTTATTCAATGTCTAAATCTAGAAAACCACTGTTTTGCATATTTTATTTGCTTTTTGTGGCTGTTGCTGGCAGGAAGATAACTCTGGTCCCTGTTACTCTTTCACCAGAAATAGGGGACCAATTTTTGGGGGGTTTTTGTTGTTGTTGTGGTTCTTCTATTCCTCTTTTCCTGAATTATTTTAGAGAAACACTCAGATAACACAGTATTTCACTGACATATATTTTAGTATGTCTCTCCAAAAATAGATTTTTTAACCCATGTAATTATGTAACTTCCACATATATAAAATTTAACAATAAATAATTCCTTGATATGGTTCACTAGCCCATCAATATTATAATTTCTCCACTTTCTAAAAAATTCTCTTTAATGCTAGCTTTTAATGAATACTATTCTGAGAGGTATGATGCTAACTGCTTGACATCTACTACTGTGTTGAGTCCTCAGTAATGCCCTGACATAAGTATTCTTATTACACCCATTTTGCTGAGGACACCAAAGTTCAAAGCCTTTGAACTCAGTAGATGACAGAAGTAGGTCTCTGATCTCAAAGGTACTGCTCTTAACCATTATGCTTCCAAATTCTTTCAGGAATTACTAACATATGAAGTCATATGATATCAATGCTTAATTTAAATGTTATCACAGGGTAAGACCAGAAAAAATTAATAAGGCTTCATTATTTGAAATCCATTACAATAGAATCCACTTGATTTTTTTTTTTTCTGCTTTTTGTTGAGATGGAATCTCACTATGTTGCCAGGCTGGTAGTAACTTGTGGGCTCAACTGAAAATCCCATCTCAGCCTCCAATAGCTGTGTCTATGGACATGCACCAACATGTAAAACTTAACCTGATTATTTTCTTTTTATTTTAAAGAGAATAAAAACAAAACAAAACAAAACAAAACAGAGTAAAACACAACAAAGAAGTTCAAAACAGAACAATGCAAGCAATACAGATCTTCAAAACATAATGACAGGAAATTAACAATGGCTAGCCTAGTGTCTCTTGTTTTCTTCGAAATGGTTGTTCCTACATTCACACACAATAAACTCAAGCAAAACAAAATAAATATAAAACCAGCTAAAACAAAAGAGTGAAAGCATTACTGGTCTTCAAATCAGACAATAAGAAATCAACAATGGCTACCTTAATGTTCTTTGTTTTCTTCAAAATACCTGATCGTATCTTCTCACATATTGCAATCAAGTAGTAGAACACAGACTTAAACCAATCAAATCAAAGAATAAAAGCATTATTGGACTTCAGAACCTGAAGATATGAAATCAGCTATGGCTACCATAATGTCTCATTTTCTTCAATGTAGCTGTTTATATTTTGATATTTAATAAAATCTGCTCTTGTAAACTCTTTAGGAGTAGTTCTAAGCATGTATAAGTGTATACTTATACATCTATCCTTTCTGTGCTAGTGGCAATAGCTGAACAAAGCACAAGAAAAACAAAAAACAATAAAGACAGATAAATAACAGTAATAAAGAGCCCAAAACAATAACAATATAGGCTTTCTAAGCTAGGTGATGGGAAGATACCAAAGGTCATTATTTCATATAGTTGTCTTCCAGAGTTGCTCAGTTTACCAGGTATAACCTAATTAGTTTTTAAAATACAGTTTTCTAACCCAAAAGTAAATTTTATTTGAAAAGTAAGAAATATGGTCAAAATAAAAATTAATAAAATCAAATTACAGAATGCAATTCTGCAAATTCTATATAATGAATGTACAATGTTCTGCAGTATGTATCAAGTAGAAATATTTTATACCTGTGCTGTCCAATGCAGTAGACAGTAATCATTTATTACTACCAAGTACATGAAATGTACCTGGTGAAACTGGGAGAAAATGAATTTTTTTCTTTAATTTTGATTAGCTTACGTCTAAACTGTTGTTAATTGTAATAATTACATGCAGTCTATCTGCATAGCTGGTCTGAGAGTTCACTGAAGAAGGGAATACATTTCTCATCTCCATCTCCAGATCCCTGGTACTTATTAGATGCATGGTGTTTATGTATGGTGGACTGTGTTAGTGGAATTTTCTAGATGTGTTCAGGTAAATTTTATAAATATCTCAGATTGATAAAGGTTACACACTACAGACTAGTGGATTGTACACTTTTTTCTATTTTGATTTATAAAACAGATGAAATGTCTATTTACTCACCAAACATGTTCTGAGTTTGTACATACTTCAACTACTCAGATCTCAGGATATGATGAAAATGAAGACCCAGTTGCTGACATCAAGAATCACTCAATTTCATAGAAAATACATACAATTACTCTACAAAGAAGAATATTTTAAACCGTAAAATAACAAAAACCACCATAGAAGATAAACAATTGAGAGTAGAAAAAGCTTTTACATACTAAACAGTATGCTCACCAGTTGAATGACAGCAGGAAGGTAAAAAGGTATTCCAAGTACAAAAAAACAGCATATACAAAGGAATAAAGACACAAAATATGGCACTGGACGTGTGGCACATGCCTAGAATCCTAGCACTTGGGAGGCTGAGGCAGGCAGATCCTCATAAGCCTGTCTGGGCTGCATAGTGAGTTCAAAGCCAACCTGAACTACATAATGAGACCCATAATGAAAACATTAAAAAAAAAAAAAGACACCAGACATGGCTTGTAGGTTGAACAAAAAGTATTTCTTTGTGAATAGAATGTGGGAGAAAAGATAGGAAAGAAAGGCAGAGACAAAAGAGCTAAACTAAAACGTACGTTCAAGACCAGGCATGGAGGCACATGCCTGTAATCCCAGCACTCTGGGAGGCTGAGGCAGGATGATCCCAGCAAGTGCAAGGCCAGCCTGGGCTAGAAAATGAATTTGAGGTCATCCTCAACTGCATAGGAAAACCCTGTCTCAAAAAGATAAATAAATAAATAAATAAATAAAGCATTCAAACTAGATTTTAATGCTCTCTCTGTGCCACATTAGAGTACTAACTCAATCCTACTAAGAGAATAGGCAAGTAAGTACTGACATTTCTTTTTCAAAAGGAAGGAAAGGGCTGGGGCTAAACTTTTGTAATTGGGGAAATATAATCATTTAAGGCATCATTTGTTTTAGTTGTTATTACTAACAATTATATTTAATGAGAATCTTTTACAACCTAGGCACTTGGCATACCCTAAATAATCTTCGCACAACCCCTGAGAGATACGCATTATTTACATTTGCAACTGGAAAAAACACAGGTTCAAAGAGATTAAGTATCCTCCTCAACGATGTAGTTGGATTTCAGAATATAGATCTGTCTAAACTCTAGCCTGTGCTGCTCAATGTTAGCAATTAAAGTTCAAATGTCCATTAAATTGAGCTGCTGACATTTCTTTCAATCAAAAACAAGACACTGGAGTAAACAATATGCTGCCTTAATTATATTTTCTCTTAAAACATAATGAGCCATCAGAGTAATGAATAAATATACAAAACCAGACATTAATGTTAATTATAGTTTTAAAGTTAATACTCACACACATCCATTAGTGACAGTTATAGTGATTTATTTTTCATACAGTGCTCAAAATGAAGCGGTTTCTACAGACTTTTAAACATGAAATAATTGCCAGGCATGGTGGTGCACGCCTGTAATCCCAGCACTTGGGAGGCCAAGGCAAGAGGATCATCTTGAGTCCAAGAGCAGTCTGGGTTACAGAGTGAGTTCAAGGCCAGCCTGAACTACACAGCAACACCTTGTCTCAAAAAACCAAAAAATTAATTGATAAACATAAAATAATTTAAAAAATCAAGCATTTAATCATAAATACATATTTTAAATATTAAAAACATTTTATTTGTGGTTTATAAGCTACAGTTTCTTAGTCAAGTTCATCCACAACAGTAAAAATGCCAATAATCATGGGGCTAGGGTTATAGTTCAGAGGTAGAATAGAGTGTATGTATGAGTTTCTGGGTTTGATCACCTGCACCAAAAAAAAAAAAAAAAAAAAAAAAAAAACCATAAAACAGGGCCAGGGAGATAGCTCAACAGCACAGCACCTACCTGGCAAGCGCAAGGTCCTGAGTTCAATTTCCGGTACCAAAATAAATAAATAAATAAATAAATCAAACAAACAAACAAAAAACAGAAAACCAATGTTCAATTTTAACAAACTGCCAGATACGCATAAAAACTGTAATATTTGACTGGGGGTGTAGTTCAGTGATAGAGCTCTTGTCTAGCATACACAAGGCCGTGAGTTTGATCACCAGCGCAGCAAAAAATAGACAAAAACACCTGAATACCATGGTGCATGCCTGTAATCCCAGCTATTGAAGAGGCTGAAGCAGAAGGACCACAAGTTCAAGGCCAGTCTGGGCAATTTGAAAATACAAAATAAGAAGGGCTGGGAATGTACCTCAGTGCAACACGCTAGGCTCAACCCCAAGTGCCACATAAATACATAAATAAATAACCTGAATACTCCAGAGCAAAGGCGCTAGAACTGTAGTAATAAGTATTTGCAATATAAGAGCTTAAACTACAAAAGTACTACACCTGTAATGACAACACAAATAGACACACTAAAGAGTTTAAATTTCAAGTTCTGTAAGACACTTAAAAATGAAAAACCAACTCAGAAACTGTAAATACAATTAATTTATATAACAAAAAAAAGTTCTCTGAATTAAAAATACAAAAGGACATAAACACGTTGTTTTTGTTTACCCAGCTACCATTCTCTTCACCAGGAAAAAACACCTGACTTTTTCTTTAGGAGCTAAATATCTCCCACTCTTGTATCATGTGATTTGAAACCATGTTCCCCTTTGCCCCAATCCATAGCAGAAGTAAAATCTAAGCCTAGCCACACAAAGTATTCCATCATCCTGGGCAATAGAACTGCTTCTAGGATAGGCAAAGACCCACTGAAGCCAATAAGACCACTTTACAGGAGTTTACTAGAATAATAGAAAAAAGGAAATTATCTTTCTTCTGGGGCTTCTGAGATTAAGGATGTAAGCCTAAGGCTTTTGCTACAACCCTTCCCAGCGAATCTGACACCACAGACTACTTTTCACACTGATTCCCAAATATGAAAAAGAACTAGTGATTCCATGCTGGGAGAGGAAAAGATAAAATTGAGAAGTGGCTTTCTATGTTACATTTCTGTAATGTTCCCATTTTTTAAAGAATAAGCACACATAACTTTTTTTATTTTAAGGGTCTCACCATGTAGCCCACGCTGGCCTCGCACTCAGAGCAATCCTATTTCAACCTCCTGAGAACTGGGATTACAGGCATGCGCCACCATGCCTGGCCACATTACTTTTATAATAGGAAATATAAAACATTTAAAGATACTGCCCTGGTCTTTTCTTTGCAAATGCACTGATTTTAATATTTAATGTACTACTGGGCCTGGTGCTGCACACTTGTAATCCCAGCACTTGCACTCGAGAGGCTGAGACAGGAGGATCATTGTGAGTTCGCGACCAGCCTGGTCTACAAAGTGAGCTCAAGGCCAGCCTGAATGGCATAGCGAGACCCTGTCTCAAAAAGATAAGGGCTGGAGATTTAGCTCAGCGGCCTAAGTGCCTGCCTGGCAAGCGCAAGGTTGTGAGTTCAATCCCTGGTGCTGCAAAAAAAAAAAAAAAAAAAAAAATTTAATGTACTAAAAGACCAGCAATTTTCTTATAATTTACCAAAGCAAATAGAAGTTCTACCTAAAAAGAAGTTCCTTTTTCCTTTGGCACAAAATAAAGCTATTTTTATTTTGACTGGAGGAAAAAAAAGGTGCAAATGTTAAATCTTTTTTTAAAAAATGGTTCTCATATAAAAAAGAATATATAAAACAACTCTATATTTGGGAAAAAGGTTAGGCAAGAGCTCCAGCCACTGGAAAATAGACCGAGAGGTTAAACTAACTTTTTTTTTTTTTTTTTTTGCGGCATTGGGGATTGAACTCACGACCTTGTGCTTGCCACGCAGGTGCTTAGGCCACTGAGCTAGATCCCCAGCCCTGGTATTTTTGAGACAGGGTCTCACTATGCCGTTCAGGCTGGCCTTGAGCTCACTTTGTAGCCCAGGCTGGTCTTGAACTCACAATGATCCTCTAGTCTCAGCCTCCCAAGTGCTGGGATTACAGGCGTGAGCTACCACGCCTGGCTGGTTAAACTTTAAAAGTGGAAAAATCGTATTCGGAAAAAAAATTTGGCAATTACATTAGTCCTATCCCAGCACAGTGGTGCACACTTGTAATCTCAGCTACTCAGAAGGCTAAGGCTGGCGGATCACAAGTTCAAAGCCAACGTAGAGACAACTTAGTGAGATCGTGTCTCAAAAAGGTCTGGGGATGTTGCTTGCTGATAGACCACTTGCCAAGCATGAATAAGGCCCTGGGTTCATTCCCCAGTAGTGGGGGGAAATTATATATGATATATGACATATATGTATATATATTTCTAAATAATATAAGTTCTGAAGACGTTGATCAGTTAAATATTTCATTTTTAATTATTTTACATAAAACTGAATTATAGAAGAAATTACCATGTCATTGGTTCTTTCTTAAATATAGACAAGTCAGTCTCAAGATGCAGGCTTTGGAGGAATAAAATGTCCATTGAACAAAGCTGAGCATGGTGATAGGTGACTGTATTCCCAGCTACTCTGGAAGTTGAGGTAGGAGAAACCCTTGAATCCAGGAGTTCGAGGCCAGCCTCGACAGCACAGTGTGACCCAGTCTCTAAGACAAAAAAGTTTACTAAATTTAGTAAACCTTCTATAGACTACATCGGAAGACAGCAATAAAGGTTATCATTGTTGCTGTCTTCCTATATACTGTATAGATTACATTGTTCTCTTGCTTTTATTAGTTCCTATCACTCATTCCCTTTGCCCCTAGCACAGACGCTATTTCTGAGTCTATGCTTTTTGTCAATATTATTTTGTATCTTCTGAACCTCAGTAGGACATAGACGTGTCAATGACACTTTCTTCACATAACCAGATGGCCAGAGTAATGTCCTATAAATGGAAGACAAATCAGAGCCTTAACAAGCAAGGAGGCAAAGACTAGTTCATGGGCAAGTACCAGTAGATTCTAAAACTTTTAGGATAAGGCAATATTCAACAAATGTATTTGTTAATATGATTCAGTGAAACCTAAACTCTCCTAAACTATCAACCCCAAACTTGTTTCATCCTATCTGACAAATCCTTTCTAATATAGCCAACTTGACCCAAAGGGGTATTTTAATGTAAACAAAGGTATATATGTCAAAGAAGCCACCCGAAAGATCTGATAGAAACATTGCCTTAGAAAATAATGGGAGAAAAATGGATTTTTCCAAGGTATGACGAGAATAAAATATTTTACCTTTCTCTCTTAGCATCAAAATGTTTATCCAACTTACATTTACAGTAGCTACAATATTTTTCAGGCATCTTAAAAATGAAGAAACTATAAACTCTTAAGATCATAGAGATGACAAGAACAGTCCATCTTAGAGTCTTTCAACATTCACACAAAGTCAGTAATACCCGGCATATTCTCAAAACATCGTAAGATGGTCCAGTATGGGATGGTGAGAAACAAACTTGAAAGAGAGAGGGGTTGGAAAGTGGATAGAGACACGCGCGCACACACAATGGGATGAGAGGAGGAGAACGCGGAGGCGCTGGAAAACAAAAACTGAACTATCCGAGAAGCCTACACTTTGTTTTGCTGCTTCAAAGCGCCAGTGATTTTCCACTTTTTGGAGTCAGTGGTTAATGTTTCTCCCTACCGGAGATCCAGCCGTGAGCTCCCGCGCCCGCTTCCGACCACGTCCACAAAATCCCCGGGGAACAGTGCGGGTGCCCGCGCCTCTCGTCGTCAGCGAGCCAAGGGACGTCGGCGCCCGCGGAACCCTGCGGCGGGGAGCCCGGCACTGGGAGAAGTTCTCCGGCAGGGGGACGGGGCGCGGAGGGAGGTGAAGGAAAGCGGGGAATGCGAAGCCGGCAGGACAACGGACGTCTCTCGGCACCCCCAGCCGAGTGTGTCAGGAACAGACAGCTACATCACCGGCACCGAAGTCGCCCCATCCCTGGGGCACCAGACGAATGACTAACCCGGAGGCCAGGTCCCTAAAGTTGTTCCGCCACCCTCTTCGCCTTCTCTAAATGGCTGTCGCACCTACACCCCTCAGAGTTCTGGACTCACCCGTTCACGTTCGAGTTTTCGCAGCCGGGTAGAAGCCACCTCTGATGACCATAGAGACGGAGAGCCAGCCGCTGCCAGCCTCTCCCTCCACCGCCCACCCTCACGTGACTCTCCTAGTCGCTGGGCCTGTCGGGATCTTAGCGAAACGAACCGGGCGGGGGG
>RJWT010020183.1:0-18078 GCA_004365215.1 Cuniculus paca
TGCCTTCCTGCCTTCCTGCCTTCCTTCCTTCCTTCTTTCTTTCCTTCCTTCCTTCATTTGTTCATCCGTTAGGGGACACTTGGTTTACTTCAGTCTGTTATCTATGGTGAATGATGCTTCAGTGAGATTGAGTGCACAAATATCTCTTTATATCCTCTTTTCCACTATTTTGGATATAGATCTAAAAGTGGGATTGCCAGATCATGTGGTAATTCAAGAAGCCACTGTGTTGTATTCTATAGTGAGGAGAACTTTCATTATTAGCACCTGCAGCAGAGAAAGCTTCCTGTTTCCTGCACACCTTTCTCCTCTGTAGGTGTTAGAGGATATCACACTGAGGGTTTGGAGTGTGCATCTCTGATGATAAGAGATGTTGAGCACCTTTTTATGTACTTGGGCCACTGGTACATGTGCTTTGGAGAATCGTCTATTTAAGTCCTTTGCTTATTTTCTAGGTTTTTCTTTTCTTTCTTTTTTTTTTTTTTGCTAAATCATAGGAAATTTTGACATATTCTTAGTTTTATTGCCTGTGCTTTTAGTGTCATATCAAAGAAATCATTCCCAACCTCAGTGTCATGAAGCTTTCCCTCTGTTTCTTCTGAGTTTTATAGTTTTATGTCTTACATCTAGGTCTTTAATCCACTTTGTGTTAATCTTTACGTGCGGATAAGGAAGTGTCCAGCTTCTTTCTTCGTGTTTTCACAACACCATTGGCAGAAGAGACTTCTCTTTCACTGTTGCATGGTCTCGATACCCCTGCCACACATCATTTAACCTTGTACATTAGGGTTTATTCCCAGATTCTCATGTTTGTCCCATTGGTCTATTTGTCTGTCTTTATGCTGCTCACTCTGTTTTTGACTTCTGCAGCTTTGTACCATGTTTAGAACTCAGGAAGTGCTCTAGGCATCAGCATGGTGTGAATGTGTCCACCAGAGCTGAGGCCGCAAACAATGTTGATGTGATGGAATTTTTAAGGCAGGACCCAAAGGAAAGTGCTTGGATCGTGGTAGCACCATGCTCATAAGCGAGTTTGTTTTGCTTAATATGAGCTCAATGTCTTATGGGCTTGATTAGTCCTTTAAGTGCAGCTGCTATAAGGGATCTGGCACCTTCTCTCCATCCCTTTTGCTTCCTGTCTCTCTGTGTGACCTCTCCCTCTTGCATGTGATCTCAGTAAAATGCTTGCACTGTGTCATGATGCAGCCAGGGAGCCCTCAGCACAGCTGGAAGTTACAGTTTCCGTGCTCTTGGACCTCCTGAGCTGCATGCTAAGAAAATCTCTTTTTAAAAACACACTACCTGCCACCAGGAATTGTGATGTACCAATAATAGGGTCCAATAAAAGAGCAAGGTGACCAAATTTGTTCTTGTATTCAATACTTTTCCCTGTGAAATCCCAGAGATTTCATGAGTCTTAGGATCTTTTTCCTGTTTCTATAAAAAGTGCCATAAGGATTATCTCATGTGTAACTCTGCTTTTACTGTTTTGTTTTCCATTTGTGATCTCTTCCTGGTGTATAAAGAGCTATGAGTTCAACACTTCCTTATTGACCATTTCATGTGTCTATTCCTGGTTCCATGTTCTGGGTTGATGTGAGGGGGAAGCCCTCACCAGAACACCTGGATGCAAGACGTCCCGAGCCTTCCTGTCAGGGACAGTGGCGGGTCAGCCAGCGCTGGCTCAGTGCAGTTCTCTTGCCAGTGGTCTTTGCTGGGAAACTAGCAGGTGACTAAGCACTACTTCAAAACCCTGAAGAAAGCAAGTACTGCTTTTAGGACTTTAGATGGAAGAAAGAAATCAGGAGTATCACAGATTGTTGTCTGATGGGTCTGTGGACACCTTGCAGATTCCTGTCAGTCTCTGGGAATCATTTTCAGTGAGATTATGACCTTTGTATAGAAGGCATGGTTTCATTTCAGCAGAACTAGCCTTAATTGATAGAAATACTAGAGTGAAAGATTTGCCTGATTAAGACAGTTTCCTCACTATTTTGAATATCACAACAGTGCTAGGAACTGATGATGATGGTGACTTCATACCTGGGTAGTCAATGTGAGTAAGAAGCTCGAGGAACAAAGGGCACATGAGATGTCCAGTCCTCAAAGGGAAGAGGGCAGTAGTTTCAGACAAGTGTACATATGCCTTCTGCTTCAGTGAGCTCCTTCTCCAATAGTTGCTAAGATTGTATCCTTTATTTTGAGAGCCCTAGAGATTGATGGTTAGAGGGAAGACAAGGTAAATGGGTACTTTTGGGGAGGTCATTTCATACATTTAAGCAGTTGACAGCTGGTGTTTATCTGTGGGTTTTGCACTTGGAACTAAAGAAAAGTGATGAGGACAACCACATACCTGAGATCAGAAGGTGGTCAACAGGCATTTTCTATTTCACAATTATATAAAAAAGTTCTATTGTAGAAGTGACCATGTGGCTCAATGGTAGTACAGAGGGACCCCTCGTATAGTCTCAGTGAGTCACACAGAGGAGGCCTGTTATGGTTGATACATTGTGTAGAAGCTTAACTGAGAGACTCAGCAGGCAGCCAGGATTCTTACTTTGTAAATGTCTTTATCGTGTGCAAGAGGAGGGCCAGAGATCTTGTGAGTGCTACACCTGCCCTGGAGGTGTATGTGGGGGTGGCCTGTGTACAATATAAGGGAGGAAAGGAAGCTTGCTCTCTCACCCTCTTTGCTCTGGCTGCTTTTGCTGGCTGCTGCCTTCAAGTGTTTCCCAGATGCCATGCCACTCTGCCTTTGAGTCAACTGATTATGGACTGAAACCTCCACAAACAGTGAGCTAAATAAGCCTTTCCTTTCTTCACTTTGGGTGTCGGGTATTTTGTCCCAGCAACGAGAGAAAAGTAACCAAGACAAGGCCTTCAGGAGGAGCAGAGGTTGGCACATTGAGGGTCCATGGTGAGGAAGCAGGCTGGGCTCTTTGCGAAACCTGTGTACTCATGAGGCTCAGAGTCAAATGAACACACCTGACTTGAGGAATTACGAGAAGCTCATTCTAGTTACAAGTCTTAATCACTCACTGGACAACCAAAAAAGTTCCTAAATTGTTGAGGAACAATTTCTCTTCTAATATTCCATCTTTAGAATCATGAAGCAGATTTAGACTATTGCAGTCAATATCTCAGAAGTCAACATCTCATGTATGAACATACACTACAGAACAGACTTAAGTCTCTATTGAAAGGCCTTAATCAGAACAAAATTAAGATGCATGTCTTGTGCTTATTCCCTGTTGTCATAGCAGACTCTTCTTGCGAGCTGGCTTATGCTGTTTCTGTAGTATCAAACACTGTCTTCCTGTCAGGAGAAGTTTCCCAGCCATCTATTATTTCATTCATAATTTTAATAATTATATATATATATGTTTAAATAAACCAATTCATACAAATAAAAGCACAAAAAGAGTTGTGAGGGTAGTTATTCTTTCATTTCTCACTTCAACTATGAAGGTACCTACCTATTGTGACCATGGATAATGATTTATTTTAAATTTTTCCATAGGTAGATAATACCATAAGGATAGATTGATTATTTTCTGAATTCTGTGACAGTAATCCTATATTCTTTCTGTAATTTTTGCACTTATGATACACCATGGAGATGTTCTCATAATAAAATCACATATTACTATATGTTCTCATATTACTATCCCTCATATTAATATTAATGAAAGCTACCTCTTTCATTTTAGTGATGGTATTCTTCTGAAAGTATCTCTCTGGATTTACTTACTGACGAATAACAGAGGAACTTTAAAGTAGTTTCTATTGTTTTAGAATTATAATGGTTCTCAACAAATATACCATCGAAAATGACATTTTCAATCAGGGTAAATCCATATGAGAAATCCCTAGCATGGAATTGATAGACCACAGGTACATGCATTTTAATTTTTGATGTATAACTGCAACAGCTCATGTGCACACTAGCAATATCAGAGACCGCCAGTTTCACTTAATCTCTGGCCAGCTCAGGGTCCTGTCAAATTTATTTTTCTCCCCCACAGTAGAGGTGAAACAAGAACTTCATAGTTTAACTTTGTACCACTTTTATTATGATAAAGCTGAAACATTTTTCTCATATGTCTATTTAAAAAACTGTCGTTGGTCTCTTCTCAGAAGAGCTTATCATAAATTATCTTCATGATTAAAATATAATTTGCTGTTTTCTTCATCACACTATTGGTTTTTGTTTTACTTAAGTATTTTTTAGAAATAATTTCATTATCTTCTAACACATTTTCCACTTCTTTAATTCATTCGATTAAAATTTATTTTTTCTTTATGGATGGCTTTCATATTCTTTGCTTTCTATTTTAATTTTTCTTGAATAACACTGCTATGACATAGACTTTAAAAGAGCCATAGTTGAACAACTATTTAGAAGAAAACAAGAGACTGGTAGCCACTGTTGACTTCCTGTTGTCTTGTTTTGAAGTCCTGTATTGCTTGCATTGTTCTGTTCTGATCTGCTTTGTTCCATTTTGCTTTGTTTTATTCTCTTTAAAATAAAAAAAAAACAAATAGAAGAGCCATAGTCACATGCTATTAAAGAAGTCTCATTTTATTATTTCCTTGCCAGAAACTCTCAGACTATTCCATTTGTGTACCAAGCATTTTCATCACTAAACCAAGGACTTTACCAGCCCCAGGCAACACTGCTATGAAGACATTGCCAACTGTATCAAAGGCCTGTGAAAGGAAAGATTTGTGTTGAGTTTTTTTAATTTCTTCTTTTAGTTGGTGTATCTCTCTGCTTAATGCTTCAGATTTCTTTTTAAAACCATCTATCAGTAGTTCCTTTTGGACCTATAAAAGATGAAGAATTCATTTTTGAAAATCATCAATTATTAGTCAGAATTTTGCATCTAATAACTTCAGGGGTTAAGTATATGCATCTATTTCTCTTTGACCTTAGGATATTCTTTGCTCTTTCCAGATGCTGATGCTGACAGTGAGCGTATCTAAGGTTTATGAGAGATTTCCTCAGTGCAATCCCACTGCAGTTGGGATGAGTTTGGTTCCTGCACAAATAACACCCTTTGGCAGAGAGTGCAAGCTGAATTCTAACTGAGGTGGAATAGTCATGTTCAGCTGCCAAAATATGGGAAATGCTGCCTTTGTGTGGAACACCTGTCATCAAGTGACAGTTTGGGACAAGGGCTCATTTTACTTTACTGAACAGAGTGAATCAGGCAGATGTTGAAACAAATGGAGCACTTTCTTTTTTTCTTTTTCTTTTCTTTTTTTTTTTTTGCAGAGCCAGGGATTGGCAAGCACTTATGCCACTGAGCTAAATCCCCAGCCCATGGAGCACTTTCTGAACTTCTACCACTCTCCATCTTATATCAGGACAAATCTAATACATGCAGACCAAATGCATCTGTTTCAGATCTCTTTGATGGTTGTACAAAGAATCCTAAGAACTTGTGGACTTAGGTCATATTCATATGGAACACACTAAGACCATCCTACAATCTCAACGAACAGTCACTCAGAAGCCTGAGGGACATTATTTGTACCTTCCAAAGCCTGACACTACAGAGGTACTGAATTCCTGAAGGTTTACAGGCTTCAGTAGGAGTCGGGTATATTTGAGGTGTTAGTGAAACATTTACCTTTTGGGTGTCCCTGGAAATTAAAATGAAATCATGCCCGTACTTAAAATTTCAGTCTTTTCTTCCTCGGGCGCTGGCAGGCCTCATCCAGACTTACCTTCAGCTTGTGTTCCAACATGCGCTCCTGTTCCCTCAGAATGTTTTCCCTTTCCCTCTCCATCTTTTCCTTTAGCTGAGCCACATTTTCTCGGAAGCTTCTCTCCTGGGCTTCCATCAGTTGCTGCTGCTCCTTATTTTTCTGCCTTAGCAGCTCCTGTTCCTTCTCAGCTGCCTCCTTCTTGGCCCTCTCAGCTGCCACCAAAAATTTTAAAGAGAGAAGGAACAACAGTCAGGCCTGAGCTCTAAGCTCAGAGATCAAACTGAGTTTGAAAATGACCAAGGGAAAAAGTCTCTCAATTCTTCCTTTATCCATGCCAGCAGGGTCAGCATTCCAAATGTTATGGAAAAGCACTGATTGGCTGGGTGTGAACCCCAACTCTCCTTACTGTTGTCAGATTTATCAGGGTAGGAGATCTCCTATAGGATAGGAAGTTCCTCATTTCTGGAAGGTTTTCCTGTCCAGTTAGCCAGAGGGTTTTGCGGTAACCAATCCATTCCACCTGAGATTTAAGTCCTCCCTTTACCTGCTATTGCTCTCTCTCCATCAGTGAGGGCTTTGTCAGATTGCAGAACGGATTTTTCTACTGTAGTCTGAGACTGTAGGAAACTCTGGAGAACCTCATTTGCCTGGGAACCAAGAATGAACAAAACTAGAACTAGAAGAAACTTTAGGCAAAGATCTAGTCTTATAATGAGAAAATTATTATTCAACAGAACTAACAATCTGACTGCAAATTTTCCTTCCTTCTTAGGATTCCATAGAGATTCCTTTTCTTCTGTGGTCACAGCAAAAAGTCCAAGTTCTTTGGTGAAAACCCTCTATAACACCTTCCTTCCCAGGCCTCTGGGCTCCTCTCAGTGATTCTGCCCACCAGCCACCCCAAATTACAGCTCTGATCAGACATATGTGCAGTCCTGCAAACACATAGCTTCCATCACTTGTGATATTTGTATATGCCTTTTGTGTCTTGATGGTGTTCTAGCCTTTCTTAATTAGATAATATCTGAAAATACTATACCTTTTCTCTTCTCCCTCCTGGACCAGGAAGATTTCTAAGATGCCTTTTGAAATTTTCCAGGTTTGTTGAGGTATGAGTGACAAAAATAATTGTATATATTTAAGGTATATAGCATTGTTTTTCATATGTGTACATTATTAAATTATTACTATAGTCAAGCTAATTTATATATCTCTCACTTCATATGGTTACCTTTTGTTGTTGTTAGAACATTTAAGATGTACTTAAGTTTCAGGTGTGTAATGGATTATTTTAACTATAGCCACCCTGCTGTACAATAGGTTTCCAGAACTACTTTTTCTAATAATGTATGTTTATGTCTATTGATCAGTCTCTCCTCCCCCAACCCCTAGGGACACAAAACCAAAGCATCACTAGCCCACTTTCTCCCACAAGGTACACCAATCCTACTCATTCCAATATTCTCCTGTATGACAGTAGGATTTTGACTTCAGGATTTTATTTGAGTCACTAAAATTGAGTGTCTTTCTATGTCTTATTTCACTTAGCGTAATGTCCTCAGATTCATCCATGGAAACCAGTATGAAGATTTCTTATCCATATCCTCACAATTGACAGGATTTTGTTAAGTCAGAATAATATTTCATCATATTTATACAGTAATCAAAACATCACAGTACTGGTATGAAAAGACAGACCAACAGAACAGAAAAGCCAGGAAAGAATGAAATTGGGCCCTCATTTTAAACCTTACATAAAAGTAAAAGTAAACATGAGACCTAAAACTGTAAAACTATTAGAAAACCTCTTCAACATTGACTTTGGCACCCAGTGTGGTGGTGCACACTTGTAATCCCACCACTCAGGAGACTGAAACAGGAGGATAGCTGTGAGTTTGAGGCCAGCCTGGGCTACATAGTGAAACCCTGTTTCAAAAAGACAAAAAAAAAAAAATAAATAAATAAACAACAAGACATTGACTTTGGCAATGAACTTTTGGATTTGATACCAAAAGCCCAGGTAATGAAAGCAAAAATAAAAAAGTGGGATGACATCAAACTAAACAGTTCCTGCACAGTAAAGGAAATGATCAACAAATGAAAAGGCAACATATAGAATGGGAAAAATCTTTGGAAAACACACATTTGATAAGGGGTTAATGTCCAAAGTACCTATGAAACTTACACAACTCAAGAGTAGAAATAACAAAGAGCCTGATTTTTTAAATGGGTAAAGGTCCTACACAGACGTATTTAAAAAGAAGAAATTCAAATGACTAACAGGTATTTGTAAAGGTGCTCAACATCACCAGTTATCACTGAAACACAAATCAAAAACTCAGTGAGATACCACTTCACACCTGTTGGACATAAATCCAAAAATAACAGATGTTGCTGAGCATGTGCAGAAAAGGGAACTTTTGTAGAACTATTGGCAGAATGTAAATTCGTACAGCCTCAATGGACAACAGTATGAAGAATTCTCAAAAGAAATAATTCCAAATCTCTAATGGCAGTCCCATCAGCTCTACCATTTGCTTGGTGTGCAATCTTAGGGGATGCATTTGGTTCTCTGTGGCCTATTTTTCTACTGCATAAGCATGGGACACAGTAGTACTTAGTTTGTGTTATTCTGACAACTAAATTGGTAATCCAACAAAATCACCTAAAAATACAGTATCAAAAGGGGATGCTCAATTTCTGTTAGCCATACAGTTACTATCAGTACATACCAGGTATTGTGGGTGTACAATGACCCTTATTACACCATTGCTAACTGAATAGTATTTTGTTTTTTTGAAGTAAGATCGGCTTATGGAGAAGAAAATAATTGCTTTCATATTGTATCTCCTACACTTAGCCCCTAAACTACTCATTTTTTGATAAATGAATGACATCATTTGTTTTGCCTCAATTCTTGGTTGAATATCCCCTTTGGGAAGAACTAGTTCTGGTTTATTTAAGAGTATCTAATCGATAGTAGATATAAAAATGAAAAATGTCAACATATCACCATGCTTTTCTTAAGTTTTACAAATGGTGCTGTAGTCTTACATTTTCAAAAGGAGTGGCAAAGACTTTCTGATTCTACCCTGCTGACTGTCCCCACCCCCACCTCCTTACTCCTCACCTTAACGCCTTTCCTGGGCACATGCTTGTAGCCCTCCTCAACCTTCCTTTTTGCTTCTAAGTAGAGACTGTGACCTCCAGGAACAGAGAAAATTCCTTCTGAAATGTTTTCCATCAGGGGCGCTGAGAGCTGCTGCAGCTTATCCTGGCAGTATTTGATGGATGCCGCTTCATTCTGCAGCATGAAATGTTCCTTCTTTCTCTCCATGGTGCTCTGCCAATAAAACGTAGGGAAGCGCAGTACAAAGATCTTACAAGGAAGGGGCAACCGAGATCCTCTTTGAGAAACAACAACAAAAACACGCTACCAAAAAAACAAAACAGCCGGGGATCGAGCTCTGTGGCCTAAGTGCTTGCCTGGCAAGCTCAAGGTCATGAGTTCGATCCCCGGTGCTGCAAAACAAAGAAAAAACCCCAAGGAAACAAAATAAAATTTAAAAAACCAGTCTAACTGCCTCAGAGTGGACTGGCACATAGAAAAGAGCCAGGAGACTTGTTTCAGTCCTAATTCTTGTCAATTTTGTGTGACTTCTGCAAAGTATCTTGGAGTCAGGCTCAGTATTTGTAGAATGATGAAATCAGAAGACTTAAACTTTATATTTATTCAGCTATAGTATAACTAACAAGGACCCAAATTCTACCAATGACCAAAAAAGTTAAATTCTGGGTGGCAGTAAAAAATCAGAGAATGTGGGTTGCTGTGGATAAAAATATATAATTGACAAAATAAATTCCCAGGAATGACTTCCATGCATTGTGAACAGAATTTTGAACCCTTCATGGATGCTCTCAGTGACAGCTTGAGTGTGTAAGGATACAGGAACAGGTATTTTTCATTTGTTAACTATTGTAAATCAAACTCTAGCTAGATTTCCTCAATAAGAACTAAGATTTTTGTGACTATTAGGTTAGTCCAAGAGAATGAAAGGCAACTTTCAGTGATGGTGCCTCTGTTTGGCGGAATTAAGATGTCTCAGGAGAGTTCTCTTCCTGAACCACCCCTTGACCTGTGATGAGGATGGTATTAAATCTGTGATTACATGATGTTATAGCTCACAAGTGGACTTTACGAAATGGAGAGCACCTGTTGGGTATCACCTAATGTTAAGTGTCCTTATAAAGCACTTTTCTTGGGCTTTAGTAGAAAAGAAAATCTGAAGGTCTGGAAACAAGAGAAGGAACCTAGCATCCTTGCTTGCTTGGAAGTGGAAAGCGCTTCCACAAAGCCTCTAGATTAGGATTAAAGCCATGTGGCACCTGATGTTCAGCTTGTGCAGAGAGCAGAGCACTCAGCTACGTTTGCAGAGATCCACTAGAGAACTGCGAGTTAACACATGGATAATGTCGTGTTGAGCACACGATAATTTGTTTTGCAGCACAGGGAAATTAAGTGCCATCTTTTAGGGTGCACTACAGCCTGAAGAGCCCTGTTAGCCACAAAAATCCAGGTTCTTTTTATGATGAGATGGATATGGGATCAAGAGCATGGACTCTAAGCCTCCTTCCAGAAGGGCGGGCTGAGAAAGGATGAATGCTAAGGTGTATTACCACCAGCTGCTTCTGGAATTCCTGATTTTCATCCTTGAAGGAGCACTCCATGAAGACCGCGATGGCCTCCTTCTCGCAGGCCGCGTGCTCGTCCAGCAGCTCCTGCAGCGAGTCTGTGGGGAGCCGCAGGCGCTGGGCCATCTCCTGGCTGTAGTGGTCGGCTGCCTTCTGCACGGCTGCTGTGTTCTCACGCTGGGCCAGAGTGGTCACTGCGTTCTCCAAGCAAGGCACTGCCCCACTGTTGATGGCCTTCACATAGGTCTCCACCAGAGCCCCCAGCCCTGAATAATGTATATTTAGGGAATGAATGGAAAGTTCTCACTCATTATTTTTGCAAGCTTTAAGGAATATCTTTATAAAAGTCATAACTTCTATATATCTTAAAGTTTTCTTCTCCTTTTCCTCTTCTTCTTTCTTCTCTTTCTGCAACTCCAGTTTTTTCTTTTTCATCTCTGTATGAGTCAATCTCTTTTTGACATCACTGCTTTTCCTACACACTCTTTCTTTTATATACAACATTAAATTACCAAGAGGTTATAAGATTTCCTGGAAAAATACTTTCCCAAGTAAATAGAATAAAATGAACTTATTAGGTAATATGTATTACATAATCAGGTATTCCTAAATGCAAAGGGAGATGCAAGTACCTTTATAAAATATATCATAAATTTGAAGAAGGCACCATAGAGTACTCAGTCCAACATGGGCCCACCCCATGGGAACTGCACGGTTGTACAAGTCATATTTCCATGAAGTGAGCCCTGATTAGATTTGTTTAAATACTCAGTGAGCTTGTACGAGACTCTTAGCCTGCTATATATTTTGTAACTGTTAACAATTGATAAAATATCTGAAGCACTCATCCTATGGTACTTCTCATTTTAAAGATGTCTCTCCTTAGCAGTAGTCTGTTGTATTCTTGGTGCATTGGTTTTCTGAGATGTATGAGGCCTTAAACACTCATATAGGGAAACTTTAAGAAACATGCATTTCTATGTGTGGCATGAGAGTTGGCTTTTCCATATTCCTTTACAGAAGCAAACAAATTGGTAAATCATAGCTACATCACTCATTCTGAATTGCATATTCTTTGAGATTACAAAATCAAGCCAAAATGAAACAAATCAAACCAAACCAAAGACAACTCACGGTTTCCTGTGACAATAATTCCTTCTCTCAGGGTCTTGATCTTTCCATTGGTAAAAATATAGGAGCAGAACTTTTTTGATTGCTCCTGAAAACTCCATTCCATTTGGCTTTCAGGAACATTTTCAATGTCAAATAATAGGTTTTTGTCATTCGTAGGCCGGTCGAAGACAAAACACTTCCGTACTGGAAAGAAATATCTAATACACTCTCTAGGCAAGTTGGAATTTTGGATTTTGGGATTTTTTCCTGTAAAAAAAGCATCAATTGAAAAGACTGCCTGCAAGCAAGTAGAATGAGACTTTCTGTATAACTGCAGTCCTGGATCTGCAAAACTTCCTTTCTTTATCCAATCACTCAGAGCAACCTTATGCTAATCTACCCAGCGCATGGGTAATCCAATGCTGAACACAGCTGATTGTTGTGGAGAGAAAGAGGCGGCATTTATCTCATGCAAAGAAACATATCATTGTATATATTATTCATTACATACATTCATTACATACATTACATACATTCATTACATACATTCGAAACATATTATTGTATATAAACATACCCCCTACTCCATCTCTTGATTCCCACTCCTAGCTGGAAAAGATCTATCTCCCTACTTCCTATAGTCTGTCTTTTATTTTGTTCTTTGTTTATAATTCAGGTTCTCATTATAAGAGAAATCATGTGATATTTAAGCTTGTATGTCTGATTTATTTCAGGTAATACAGTGGACTCAAAGTATATCCATTTTCATACAAATGCCTTAAGTTTGTCTTTCTTTATGGAAGAATAGTATTCCATTGTATGTAAATATCAGATTTTCTTTATTCATTCATCATTGATTGACAGTGAGTCAACTTACAAGAATTAGCTATTATGAATTCTGTGCTGCTATGAACATGGGTATGCACGTATCACTGAAATATAATTAAAGTCTTTAACTTTTTTCAGAAGTGATTGATTAATCAAAAACATTATCAGACGTTTCTGATATTGAGACCCATGTCAGAAATGAGATGTGGATGCTAAAGTAACATAACACTAGGGAGACAATGAATAATCAAATCCGTAAAAGACAAAAATATTTCAAAATCAGAGCCAACACACACGCACACACACACAAAGATACAGACAGACATACACGCACACACCCACATTATAATTACGTTCAGAGATTAGCTTAGCAGAAAACTCCAAAGTAAAATTAATCTAAATGTAACTCGAAGACCTCTCTGCTTCTTGATACTTCATACTGCCTTCCACAGATTCTGTGGTATAAATCAGTTGTTCAAATAAATGTTGGTTCAAAAATGAATAAATGAACATTTGTTATTAATTCTAGGTAATACTGTTTATTGATTCCACTAAATATAATCCATGTAATAAATTTATGTTATTAAATAGGACAATATATTACATAAGGCTGTAGGATGAAGAAGATGATGTTATCAAAAAGGTAAAATGAAAGATTGGACAATATTGTTAGAAACATATGTCAGTGTTTTTTATTTCAGAAACATTTAGTGCATTAATATGCTTTCTCTAAAGAATGTGACTATCTTGGTTAGTAAAATATGCTGTACTGAATAAAATATCTATTTTTAATTAGGTCATTAGGTTTCCTTTTAATTACACATTTAACAATTTCTAAGTTGATGAGCTATTTTTCTCCAAATGGAATAGGAGTAGATAAACTTGGTAGGTAAATATATCAACCTCAGGAAGTGGTATTATTAATTATAATCTTCACTTTTTTCATGGTATTGATTGATTTAAAATCATTTGATGCAACATTGAGCGTTAAATATCCTTAGTTAGTTTAAATCTCAGCCTCCTAAGATTTTTAAGTAAGAATAACTGCTAAAATCATGGCCACTTGTCAATCGCCAATCACCTTATGTCAAGTCTGAGTGACAGGGCTTAGCTGGCCCTGCAGCCAGAATGAAGTTTCCCACACCCACGCCACACTCCAATACCTGGAATCAGCTTCAAGGAATTCTCCAGATACTCATCTTCTGTGATTTGGCGTCCATCTAACTTCAGTTCCAGAATGAAATCCCGAACAGCCCAAATAAAGTCTGGAAAGAAACTTACAAACTCGGTGGAGTCCTCTATTTCATCAGGTCTGGAGCCAGCTTTTGCCCTGATCAGCTGTGTTAATTCAGTCACATAGCTGGGATCTCAGCTAAGGAATGACAGGCACCATGATTTCCAGATCTCCCTTAGAAACAAGTATTATGAACATTTCCATTTGTCCTGTGTCTGCTTTTACTCAATCACGACAACTGAGTTGGAGAACAGAAGGAACACTTTCAGCTGCCATTTCCCTAAAGCCCATGACACATGGCAGCTCAACTCCTGGAAGGATACTGCAGCTGCTCCAGAGCCTGGTGGTTGATCGTGCCCATGCTGTTGTAGACAAAGGTGCTGCTCAGAAGCACGGCCAGGGCGAAGATCCAGGAGTCATTCTTAGAGTCGCCCTAGAAAGCACATATAGCAGGGACTAAGGAATCTGTTATTGACTCATTCATTCATTCATTCATTCATTCATTTCTCCATTCATTCTTCCAGCTATACTGTTGCTGAGTACAAGAGAAACAATAACTTCTGAAGATAATACTAAATACTTGGCTCATTTTTGATATTTACATTGGTCCTTCTCAGGATGTTAGCTTATTAGCTATTAGAACAAATGAAGGGCATTCTGAATGAGTGTAAACTATGTAATGAAGAACCCAGAACACAGTGGCTGTGCAGTAAGAAATGGGGAATTACTCCAGCACAAATTTCATCTCAATCACACAAAGCCAATGAATTAAGTTTAAAACTGTTTATTTGGATGCTTAGCAAAACGCTAGACACTGAATTTAGTTTTGTGGATACAAAGTTCCATAACCGGGTCAACATATAAAAAAGCGGGCATGGGAAAGCACATAACTGAATATTCTGTGAATTCAGAGCAAGAGGTTATCATGCTGGGGACTGGAGATGTAGCTCAGTAAGTGAGCACTTGAATAGCATGTGCCAGACCTTGAGCTCATTCTCTACTACTGCCAAAAAACCTAAATCATTATGTCATATTCAAATAGTGCAGTAAGTTGAAAGTAGCTGAACTTTAAAGAGTTGATAAAATATGGACTTATGGAAATAAAGGGATCCAGAAAGTGAAAGAACCTACAGGAGTCAATTAAGAATTGTTAGAGTGCCGACTTAGAAAGGCACCACAGTTATTTTATTTGACTGACTAGAAAGTATGTATGCCAGACCAAAAAATGAGGCTGGAAACAAGGTTCATGCAAGACATGAAAAGCTTTGAAATGGATTCAGGGGCTATCTCAAGCACATGACAAGCTGTAAGGACAGACAGTACTTCTGCTGCCAACTGTTTAAATCTTGTTATGTTTTGGTCTCATCACAAATGAAATTAGATTTAAAGAAAAAGTTTTATACAAATTACAATCAATTACACGTTGACAATGCACCTTGGATTGATACTGAGGTGAAAGTTGAGAACTTTAAAACTGAATTTTTACATTTATGAATTTGTAAATCTGTGTTTTCTTCCCTTGCGTTTTCTCTTGTCTTTTGCAGCAATGGAAACCAAAGATTCACTGCTACTTTCAGTTTAGACTCAGAATAATAGAAATTGAGAAAAGATTGATTGCAACCAATATTGACAAAGTACTTGAAATTATCCTATATGCAATATTTTTGATGGGTCTAGCACATGCATTTCATCAGGGAAGAATTCACCTCCAGAGCTCTGAGTCATGGAGCAAATCCTTCATGATGAAGCTAAACTTTTGTGAAGATTATGTAGGTTATTTAAGTAGATTCAACCATAAAAACCCTGTTTCCTATTCTCCTTCTTTCTCTTCTTCTTTCTCTCCTTCTCCTTCTTGTCCTCCTTCCCTTTTCTTTCTTTTTGAGACAGGGTATTCTTATGTAGTCTACACAGGCCTGGAAGCTGCAATCCTGCTTCGCCTTACTGAGTGCTGGGATTTAGGAGTGTGCATCACCTTTAGCCACTCAAGACTTTATTTTCATGGCCCCTATCATCAAATCCATTAAATACATCTTAAGTAGTCAATCTCATTGATGTCATGGGTTAGTTTCCCCCAGGAAGCTTTCCCTAACTCTAATGACTGGACCAATTTCCCACTTTTTGCATTATCTTGTATTGATCACACTCCACATTTCTTGCTTCTACAACCAGGCTTGAAGACTTTACTTTGTTTACCATTATATTTGTTGTACTTAACACAGAGCCCTGAAATTCATTTGTTCAATACACGTCTGTTAAATTAAATCATTCTCCCCAGTATGAAAAATAAGAACTTTCCTTAATATACTAAAGTATTTGAGGAAATAGAATCTATTGTCACATTCAAAACTGGATTTTCAGTTTAGAGTGATACATTGCAGAAGTTGAACAGAGGTGATTCTCTGATTTACCTTTTCCACATCACCCAGGCCTTCGGTGTCCAGAAGGACCAGCGTGTGGTTTGGTTTGGTGGGGTGGGGTACACACCACATCCAGATGCCCTTGGTTTTAGATTGCACTGTGGAACCCAGAGCAAACCCTAAAAGGAAGAGGAGAAACAACAATGACGGCACAGAGACCAAACCAGCAGGGGTTACATTGCTTAAACTTACAGGAATGTGAGTGCTAGGCTATTTCAGTAAGGATAGCCAATCCAGTCTTTAGGGCTGCATTAAGGACTTTCTTAAGAAACATTCTGTGTCCTGTTCACCTGGTTCTCCCTAATGCTCAAACTGTGTCACTTTACAGAGTTAGTGTGAATTCTGTTGTATTTTTACTTGACCTTGAAGAGCTTTCCTGTTCTCTGGATGCTAGTAGAGTTCAATCAATAGGAAGCAGCAGCAAGAGGCCAGAGGCATCAGCCGTTCTTCCAGCTTTCACCCTGCAGGGCCACAGTGCCCCGGGGCATGTTCCTGTTCCCCTACCTCAGGTCACAGTTCCTTTCATTAGTGCCATCCAATAGCTCTGCTCTTTGCCACATCCTGGCATCCATCCATTGCTAACCTCTTCAGGGAATAAGAGTGACGAATGACAATACCCATCTGGCCATTGCTACTTCACCCACTGGGGGCTTTCTCACCCACTGTAGGTTCCCTTCACCTTCCCCATGCTCTGGTAAATTGTTGCTCTGACAAATGCTACTCAGTGGCACTATGTGTACAATAGTGTGGATATGGAGTGGCTCCCAAAGGCCCATGTGTTAAAGGTTTGGTGCTACTGGGAGGTGGTGGAAACTTTAAGAAGCAAGAACTGGTGAGAGGTCTTAAGGATACTGTGGGATTCTGCTCTTTTCCTCTTCTTTTCCTCTCTGACTTTCCTTAGATAAGCAGTTTTGCTCTGGCACGTACTGCAGTTATAGTGTAATGCCACACAAGCTCAAAAGCCCAGGGCCCAGTCACGCATGGACTGAAATCCTCAAAACTATGAGTCAAAATAATCCTTTTATCTTTATAAATGGGTTTATCACCAGTATGTCTTATAGTGATGGAAAGCTGACAGTGAGTCATCTGTGTCCTGAACTAATGTATTAGCTTTTGTTGGTTTTTCTCTGCCCCTTTCACTTTATCTTACTCTTTGGGTTTCTTCTTTCCGAGCAATTGATGACCTCTGCGTCTGTTGCCTCATGGAGAGGGGGATAGAAGTGAAGAAAAAGCAAGAAAGATCTATGACACTTGTAGGCCTTTTTTTCCACAGACATAAGCTCACAGTGGAGAGGATGTGAGAATTGCTCCTAGGAACCCACCATAATTTGTGCAATAGTCAAGGTTTTGACCACCTGCCATACAGAAATGCTTCCTTCCTTCAAATGAGACTAGAACTCAATGTGATAAAATCCCTAGAGTATTGCTTCCTGGTGACTCACGCCATTCCGTTTTATGCCCTGTTTGATCTCCATAAAGAGGGCATCAAATCTGCACTTGGCTACATTGGGATCGTATCAGATTGCTTGCTGATTAATGTTGTGTATGCCAGTGGTCCCAGCTGTAAAAATGATAAGGTGCGATGGCAGAGCACCACTCTCAGTAATCTGTGAGGTAACAAAGCCAACTGAGTTAACAAATGCTAACGATGCAGGCAAAAGAAAGACAGTAACTGCCGGAACAACAACATCCTAGGCAGTGAGAGTGGACAGGCTCAGGCAGAATAGTACAGTGGAACTTTCTATAAGGTTGGAAACTTATAGTGAACAAAAGAGTGAGATTTGTGAATAAGTGTCAGGTCATAAATGTGATGGTAAGAATTAGGAATTTTCTTCAGTGAGAAGAATTAAACTCTTCCTTCAGATGACCCTCAAGAAGGTGTAGTCAGTTTGTCCTACCTTTGATTCCAAGCAAATGGCCTCTGTCTGACGATTGCACTTACCATGGTTCTGACCTGCAAGACGATTCATGAGGTAGGATTTTCCAGTACGATACAGGCCTACAATGGCCACCACCACCACCGGTTGGGATATCTTGTCAAGAATCCTGATGGCTTTGGAATTCACAGTCAGTTGCTCT
>RJWT010020184.1:0-18153 GCA_004365215.1 Cuniculus paca
CAGTTTACATGTGCATTTATCTTTGTATCCCTTTTAAAATTTTTTTTATTTTTATAAAGCTCCCAGTATTCCTTCACAGGGACTCCAGCCTGATGGCCTTAGCTAATCCTAATCACCTCCCAAAGGCCATACCTCCATCCATTAGAGTTAGATTAAGTTATACCCTCTTAATATCTCACAATGGGGATTAAATTTCAACGCACAAACCCTTGAGGGACACACTACCATCCTTGTCAGGGGCCGTCACAGTTTAACAAAACAACCTAAAAGGGAATCAGTTACATTGACTTAGGTGAGTTTGTAATCAGCTAAGTATGTACATCGCTAAGTGAATATATGCCGTATACTGGTACATGCTTCCTTTGTATTACTGAGGAGTAAAACCAATTCCTTTAAAAAGAAACACAAATAATCAATTTATTAAATAAAGTGAATTTCCAAGTCACTTCAACTAAAACTAGTCATTCCTCTCACAGTTTTCTAGAATTCCTTCTATTTGTGTCCCGTACAAAAAGGACTACTCATGGTAGAATAATTTTTCAGTGAAAGGTGTTTCTTATAAATATCATTTTGTAGACACCACAGCCCTTTCTGATGAGGATGAAGATGGTGTGGACAGATCCCAATGAAAATACATTGATATGTTTATGTTTGGGGGAACTACCACGCTTTTGAAAGAACTTCCAGAGAAATTATTTCATTTGGTTTTTGTAATCCATGCCCCACTGGGAAGTCAGGAGAGATGACAGCAAAAAGTAAACAGACATAACCAGGACATGAACCTAGGTTGACTGACCCTTTAGCTCTTGCTGCTTCCCATCATGCCTGAGGGGCTTTTGCAGGGACTGGACAAGGTAATGGAGAAATTCTTTGCAGTCTGCCTGAGTCCAATTCTGCAGCCAACAGGGAGCTCACCAATATGACATGCTCCTCATCCAGACTGTCTTGGAGAGCTCCATGCATGTCATGGGACACTGTAGAATGGCCCAAGATGGCTTTCAGTCGTGCTCCTGGCTAGTTGAGGGAATGTGCTGGTTTTGCAAAACACTTGAAGACCGTGGAGCTGTTTCCAACTGAGAAACAGCTGTGGTGGCTGCAGGGTATTCCCTGAATCCTCCCACATGTATCTGATAGAAAAGATGCTTTTGGGGTCTTAGGGACCACCCAGATGACTCAGCCCGGCTTTGAAGCTTTCCACTCCTCCACTGTTTAGCCATCTTCTTTGGTAGCAAATGATATTTGCTTCAATGTGGCACGTTTCAAGCTTTATCATTCAAGTCTCAAGGCTTTCAGTTAGTTTCTCAGACATCTCTTTGATGTGCTTGAGAGCTTCTAATTGGTGTAGTTGAATAAACCATTAGGTTTGAGAAAAGAAGCATCTTTTTGGTAGCTCTTTTAAAGTAATCAAAGGGGACCGGGGTTTATAGCTCAGCAGCACAAACATGAGGTTGTGAATTTGGTCCCTGGTACCTAAATAAATAAATAAAGTAATTAAAGGGCTTCAGTTACAACCTACATATAGAACACACACGCCTTCAGCTTTGCAGTGGTGGGGAACCTATGGTACTTGTGCCCAGCTAGCTGTTTGTTATCACTGAATGCTCTAAAAGATTTGCTGTCACTGGCTTAGAGGAATTGTAATGAGACTCCAACCAGATAAACCTGGGTTTGAATTCTAGCTTCAGAATTTATTGCTGTCTGATCCTCCACATAATACTTCATCTCTTTATGTTTTGGATTTTTGTTAAGGTTCATAATGCCTGTGTTGTTGCTTATATACAAAGCACTGTGTGCTCGTAGTTGTAGAAGGGAACTGGATTATTGAGGCATTATGCCTTACTTGCTGTTAGAAGATGGGACCTGGTTAGAAGATATGGCTCACTGAAGACTGACCTAGAAGAATATAAACCCTCCCTAGCTCCTCTCTTTGCTCGCTGCTTCCTGGTTGGCATGAGGTGAGCAGCTTTCCTCCCCGAGACGCCTTCACTATCCTGCTTCTGCCTGGAGCCCATTGACTATGCAAGGACTAAAAGTTCTAAAACATGAGCCAAAATACACCTCTCCTCTTTAAGTTGTGGCTGTCGGGTATTTTGTCCTAGTGGTGAGGAAAGCAACTAAGACAATGTACAAGGGTTTTGTGTGATTTATTTAAATATCCTTGCAAAGATATCTAAACATTTGGTGTCTAATGGACACTGTAAAACAAGTGAACACTGGTTAGGTTCAGTATATGGTTTCTAGAGGTTATACAGTGGTGGAGATGGTTGTTTTCCATATTTGATATAACCTTAAATTTTAACATTGACACAAATGTATAATTGAGTTTAGGTGTCCTGAAAATACAAATAAAAAGAATTTAATTTCCATAATTTCTTATTATAGATTCTTGGAGTTTATACCCCTAAATGAGGACCATTGGTATCTAGATTAGTTGTAAAGTTCATGTCATTGATGAAAGACCTACAGTCAGGTTCAACTTTAATAAAAATAGCTTTTGTAAAAAATCAGGAAGAATCAAGCTACTGTAGTAATAATAGATTTTCATGTATAAATAGTATGGCTTTCTATCCAAAAAAGAGGTTATTTGTAGTTGGAATGAACATGAAAAATATTCCTTAGCTACCTTTTATTTACTGTAGTATTAAGAGAATAAACCTAAGGATATTATTTCTGTGTCTGGGCTCTCACCATTTTGATTCAACCATCTTCTTTCCTAGAATAATCTTCCCTCAAATGCATTTTTAATCATGTCACTGTTGTGTATGATTTTTATGGCTCCTTGCAGCACTCCAAATTCTAAAGCTGTGCATCTGAATTTTGTCACAGGATGGCCTCAACTTACTTTTCTGTCTTCTCACTGAATACACAGCCTGTTTTCTAGCCAAGATTATAGATTTTAGAGTATTTGCTTTTTAAATAGACCTCCTCTTCACTATCCCAGTGCCGAATATTGTGATCATGTTGATCTGCCCCTTGGAACATCCTTTCTTCATCTCTTCTCAAGGAAATGGCCCTTGAAAATATGACTGCATTCCCCCTGGTCTCTGTGTACCCACCTAACCGGATGCCAGCTCCCTCTTCTCTCATTCTGCTATGTATTACATTGCTCATGTACCTAACTCAGGTCTTCTATTCTAACTTTGTCAGGCCAAAGCACCTTGACTTCTCTCTCTGCCTTTGCAACCACCCCCCAATTGCCTGTGTCTTGCCTGTGGTTGGCCCTTCTCTCACCACAAATGGAAAACGACAGCTTTGTTCTGGGCAAACACGTTTCACATTTTGTGATTAATTTGGCCCTTCTTATAGCTCCCAAACTCATTTCCTCCCTTGTGCACAACACAGGAAAGGTGTCACTTCCATGTGCTAACATTTTTGCAGACATTTGAAAACCCACACTGCAGTGTGATTTAGAGAAGGGAATGCCTTGGGGAATCAGACTGCAGCAGTAGGTAATTTAAGTCCCACCTACACGATGTTGCCAAAGGCTATTGGAATGGCAGGGTTTAAGTAGGTGCTGCTGACTGATCAATGCTGTGAAATATGTCTCTGTGGATACTTAGAGCACAGGTAGGGTTCAAGGTAACCTTTGGGGCTGCCTCAGACCCGCTTTTTACCAGGTCTTCAGAGGTCAAGAAGCAAAGATGAGCCCATTTATTCCGATGTCAGAAGACAGTGGATGAGGAGGAGCTAACGATTCAACGTTCAATACCCTTCCTTCCCCCATCTGTCCCTAAAACCAAGAGAATGTGAGGCTCGTACGGGAATGGTATCATCCAGAAGGTCAGATTGAAGAGAACAGAAGAAGGTAGTCTGTCTTTTGTAATGAGATCAAACTACAAGGTCATGAGGAAAACACCATTCCAGTTCCTCAGCATTCTTCTTCAGTTTTATGGTACTGACCCTGGCTTGCTTACAGAGATCAATTCTGCAATCCCTAGAAAGTAAAGCAGCCAAAAGCAAGTGTGTTTGCAGAGGTTTTTTCATTCTTATTTTTTTAAGGACCAACAACACTGCTGAAATGAGTGCCCTTGGGCAGCCTGATTGAAAGCAACCAATTGATTGACCTATTCGTCGATTGATATATATATATATATATATATATATATATATATATATATATATTATATATATCACAAACATAGAATTAAAATAGTAATTTAAAAATCAACTACAGAAGTTATTTAATGCTGAGCTATTCTTAGGAAGTATACTGATATTTGAAATTTGCTTTGAAGTACTGATAAAGTGAGAGAATTTTAAATAGGTGATAAATCAAGTATAAGAAAATATTAATGGTAGAATTCATGCTCACCCTCAAATTCTTTCACTTTTTTGTATGGTTAAATAGTGTCTTAGTTACTTTTTTCTCATTGCTGAGACAAAATACCCAACGCCCAAGGTTAAAAGAGGAAAGGTTTGTTTAGCTCACAGTTTGTAGAGGTTTCAGTCCATAGCTGGCTCTAAGGCAGGGTGGCACATGGCAGAGGGGCAACAGTTCATGGCTGTAGAAGACAGCAAAAGCAACAAGCAAGAGAAGCCAAGCTTCTTTCTGTCCCTTATATTGTATCCAGTCTACCAGGATGAGGGCAGTGCTAATCCAATCAGCGGAGTGATCCAGCAATCACCCACCCTTAATTCCAGCACCCTTAATCCCAGCATTGCACTATGAATCAATCACACACTCTAGATTCAGCCACCTCCAAAAAACCCCTGTGACCACATAAGGCTGCAGGGGGTGGGGGGAGGGAGGCATGTGAACACAAACCATAATAAATAGTTTCATGATGAAGTGATAGAAAAGAGGAACTAAGAATTAAGGAAAGAAATAACTGCAATTTTTTGCCTATAAAGAATGAGTTTTCACCATGTTCTGCTCTGCACCCAGGCCAGGTGGGCATTCTACTTTGGTACTATTCCTCACACCACATCTACCCTTAGGTCTTCCTGCCCTGCTGCATGACCCACAGGACTGAGTCATCAGGTTGCATCACCCCCTACTTTGCCCTTGGGCTTCTTTTGGGTTCTGCCATTGGACGGCACCAGGAAGAGATCAGAGGAGAGCTGGAGAGAGAATCTCATATGTTTCTCCCCTGATCCCTACGTGCTATGGTACTGTTTCACTGGCACAGCTGTGTTTCTGGGAAATGACAGCTCCTGGCCTTCCCTGACATGATCTCTCTGGCTGGCTTCAGCGCTCTGTCTTACCTATTTGCACTCTCTCTCCAGGGGAATGACAGCATCTTACTGGTGTGGTCTCTGGCTACATCAGTATCCTTAGCTGTCCCTTAAAGTTGCTCACACCTCTGTAAGTAGTCTGTTAATTAAAGTCATTTTTTAATTAAGTGAATTCTTCCTACTGAGACACTAATGGATAGCTTTTATACTACTGCTGTGTAATATATGCCCCATTTCCACTATTTTCCTCCCTAGTTACCCATAAGGTTCTGAGTTGTGTTTAGTTTACATTCAGAACTCTTTGAGGGTCAGGTCTGCTTTAGCTTAAGGAGATGTGCTCTAAATTCATGGAGTAACTACAAGTGTGGTGGAAGCCTTGCTCTTTTGAGGATGAACTCGTCCTGCAGGTGCGTGTCTGTTGGCTGGCTGGGTATGAACAAACGGAGCCTGACATGCTCCTGGCTGTGTGGTGCTAAGAAATGATTACAGTGGTATCCAGGACTCTTAATAGAAATTTTCTAAGTACTAGAGTTCTCTTGTACAGCCTGTTCCTACTGTCAACAGTACTGTATTTTATCCTTAAAAATCTGTCAAAGGGTAGATCTCACAATAAGTGTTCTTACCAGAATAAAATAAAAATAAAAGATTTAAAAATTGCTCCTGCCACATTTAATATGCTATATTTTGGTTAGTGTATGAACTAAACTAAAAAATAAATAGAGCATCATATCAGGTGTCACCAAATTAAACACCAGGTGCCAATTTGATTTGACTTTCAGATAAAACAAGTACTTTTGAGCCGGGCATGGTGGCTCACATCTGTAATCCCAGCACTCGGGAGGCTGAGACAAGAGGATCGTTGCGAGTTCGAGACCAGCCTGGGCTACAAAGTGAGCTCAAGGCCAGCCTGAAAAGCATAGTGAGACCCTGTCTCAAAAAGACAAGGGTTGGGGATCTGGCTCAGTGGCCCAAGTGCCTGCCTGGCAAGTGTGAGGTCATGAGTTCAATCCCCGGTGCCACAAAAAAAAAAGTACTTTTGTTTAAAAAAAATGAATTGGATCAAGCAAATAATTTTTAGTGTAGGAGTGTGTATCCAAAATATTGTGTGGGACATGCATATACCAAAAATATAATTGTTTATTTGATGTTCAAATTTAGCATGAATATTTTGCATGTCTAATTGCTAAATCTCCAACCCTAATCACAGCATAGTCACAGTAATGTGTAATACTTTATTTTCTCAGTCTTGATGTCTCTTGTGATGACAGAAGTAGCACTGTTCTTTGTGGGAGTGACCTAGGTTAAAGAGGGAACATAATATTTAGAAAAAAGACTGAGAGGAATTTAAATCTGGATTCTATCATTTACCACCAAGGTGAAATGGGGCCAGAAAATTACCTTCCACATAATTTAGTATCTTCCTCCAATAAAATGGGTCAATTACAAAAGACTTGCAAGTTTTCTGTAAGGTTGATCAAAAATGAATTTACTGTGTTTGATACACTGTACCTGCTAAAAAAGATAAAGTTATTTTACTGTTGTCTTTATTCAAATAAAAATAATTTAACTGGTAAAATTCTAAGAATCTAAAGGTCAATGGACACACGTGAAATAAAGGGACAATAATTCTTTATCTCTTGAGAAGGTTATCATGAACCCAAACTAATCTCTCATCACTCCAGGGGATTTGACCTAAAGAAAAAGACCTCAGTAAGCCTGGACTTTCTTCCACTGCTGGTTTGCATTAGCATTGGACCATAAGTTCTCAGTCCAGTTGCTTAGGTGTTTAATCCTACACCAACTGTCATGAACTGAAAACAAAAACAAAAAGTTTATTCACTTATTCTAATTGAGAGGGTCAGTAGAAACTGCAATCTTCGTGTTTATAGTTTTGTCCTGTTGTTTAGAACATGTTTGTAGGCCGTTGTTACAGTGGGCAAAAATCCACATTTACATTTAAAGGTAGGCATTGTGCTTCACAAAAACAATTATGATAGCTAACATTTATAGGCAGTAGGAGTAAGGACACAGCCTCCTAAGACTGCCAATGCTGAATCTTAGACTGTTAGCACAGGATTATAGGGAACTATCTAACCCTGTGTGGCCTGGGGGAAATGGAGGACTTGCTGACGATTGTGCTGCCAGTTAAGAGGCTCTGCACTGCAACCAGGCTGGTGTGTCTCACGCTCTGCCTGCCACATGCACTGCCTCTATGACCTTTGCTTGACAGCATGTGCACACTTTCATTGTCATGGACTTCTCTTTAGAATTTAGACTTTGCTTCTCCTTCGGAGGTAATGAACACTTAGCTCGAGGCTCCTAAGACAGTGCCATGCATGGAGAAACAAATGACCTGGGGAGATGTTGGCCCTGATCTCTAGTCACTTATCCTAGTGAGGCCCAAACTACAGTTGTTTTTTTTTTAAAGAGGCACAAGCTTCTAAGCCAGAAGCCTGCAAGTGGAGAGGCAGGACATCTGGCAGAGATGAGAAGTCCATTTGCATGGTGCCCACATTCCCCTCTAGAACCATCTCTGCAGCACACTCTGAAGTGAGGCACCTAGTGAATGGGAAATTGAGGGGAAATTCATGTCATAGGACAGTGTCAGTGGCCTAGTTAGTCACTTGGACTGCCTCTTATTATTAAGGATAACTTTGAGAAATGAATCCACTATTGCAAATCTGCAGATTTTTTTTTTTAAACACAGTTTCAGTCATACCTTGTAGAGCACCACCTTTTATAGCATTGGTCCTATAAAGCCAAGGTCAGCAAACTTTCTTGTAAGGGCCAGACAGCAAATATTTTAGTTACTGTATTTTTATTTCTATTGATTAAGTCTCCATCATAACTACTTACTTTTCTATTGTAGGGCAAAGGCTGGTACATAGGTAATATATAAATAAATGTACAAGAATATATTTCGATAAAACTTTATTTACAAAAACAGGCCAAGGATCAAATTTGGCTCATAAATTGTATTTTGCTGCATTAGAGGCCTGGATCTGAACCCTCAGACAATACACCAACAGGCCTGTTGCTTTGCCTTGTTTCTTTCCTCAATGGTCTGCTTGTTTATCACTCTCGTTAATATCCTCTTATCTTGCTGAAAGTCTTGTTTCCTGGCAAATATCTTGACATAATTTACAAACACCAACAAAGCTGAAATGTCTTCTTGACATTAGAGCAAGTTTAGGGGGCTTAGCCTCAGAGTTATGCAGGGTCTTACTCTAATTTTAAATAATCCTAAGAAGAAAAAGACATCACTCAATAAGTGCTCCATTTGATGGAGCTAGTAGGCAATGAATGACTCTATTCAGAATATATACAGAAAGTCTTATGGGCCTGATCTGTAGTCTAGAATTCTTATTCTGCTCATATTTTTAAAGTAATAGCAATAGCTCAGTTATAAAGGAAAAAGAAGACTCAATTGTTATCACAGTAATTATTTTCATATAATTAAAATAGAAACTCTCTTATCCAACCCAATTTGCATTGGTTAGTTAGTTGAAAAAATTAAAGGGATGATTTTCACATAGATCTTATTGTATTTTATTTTCAGTTAAAATGTGGCTATGGGAGATATGTTTGGTAATGTTTGGAGGTAGGGCAAAGCTTTTCTTTTCAATAGAGCCCACCATTTGGAGTTCTTGAACATCCTTCAAGCAGAAACTGCAATCAGAATTCATTATCTAAGTGCAGGGTCCTCTGAATTACCTCATCTTTTAGAATTACAGCAACTGATTTTTAGGAATCACCTTTATGGAGTTGTCCTAAAGCAATCATCTTAGTTTTTACAGAACCAACTTTTTGTTGTTGTATTTCATCTGTTTACAAAAGAAAATGTCATGTGATTACAGCAACAAGTAGGAATATCAGAAGTACTTTGGGTCTGCACCACTTTGTCAGAGTTTGGGAGCTGACATACAGAGCCAAGTAGAGAGTGAGTGCACCCCAGCCAGCTACAGCCTGCAGAGGGCACAAAGTGTTGGCTGCCATCAGTTTTGGCATCAGCCTGCTTGACATAGGGAATAGAGGCTGTGGGTTCATTCAGAAAGTAACCTAGAAAGACTTGCTTTTGCCCAAGTGATTTAAGAAGCTGTTTAAATTTGTTTTGGTTTGTTGAAAATAAATTTCCTGCCTCCTGTTCACACTCTGGTCTTACTCAGGGAGTCTCTTTAGAATAGGCCATACACAAGCTTCTGCCAAACTCTAATTTAATTGTAACTAATTTTGCCTTTGTGGAGTTCCAATCGATGAGACTCTCCAGTGAGTAACCCTCCAGCCATCTCTAAAACCTACCCCTTTTGTAGTGAAACACATGTGTAAAATTATAGAGATCCATAAACTCAGGATTTAAAAAAGTTAAACATTTGTATAGATTTATTGTGTGCCAAGGGCATTTCAAACATTCGATACAATAACACAGTGGACCCTTGACTTACAAACTCAATTTGTTCGCAAGGGCTGGTTGTAACTCAAGTTGATTGTAAGTCAAGACTATTTTGCCCATAAGACATAATGAAAATACTCACAATGAATTCTGAACTCCCAAAGCATCCTTTGGCTCACCTTTTCATAATAAAAAAAAGGGTTGTATAATGTGTACAATTTACCAAAAACACCAATAACTTTTCTAGTGCATTCACCAAAAAGTTATAAAATGTACCTAGTTTATCAGAAACAACAATTTCATACTGTACTCGCCATTCAAGTTGACGTCTTTGGCTTGCAGGGAGGATGAAATGGAATGTGGTTATTGTTTGGAAGGAGAGTGCTCTTCCATAAGATCATCAGGGATCTGGCCCTCTGGCATCCTTTCTCTCCTTAGGAGAGTCTGTAGCCCCCTAGGACCTGCTTCTGGATTTCTGGGTATCAATCTTTTCAGAACTAAAACCTGGTCTAAGGTTATCTGTTGCACTGTCTTTTCTTTAACACTGTTCTATAGTATGACATGACATTGTCATTAAGCAAGTGAATGTAATGATTGGCTTTTTTTCTGTCTGGGTGGGTCTTTTCTACAAATGTTTGTAGTTCTGACCATTTTTTCAGGATTTCCTTTATTTCGGAAGAAGAAATTTGCTGCACTGATTGTTGATTCTCCCACTCCTCTTCAGAAAGGTCCTCAGCCAGAAGTCACTGAAGTTGCTCTGTACGCAATTCCTCTGAGTGGTCCTCCACTAGTTACTCAACATCTCCACTGTCTACCTGCAAGCCTGTGGACCCTGCTATAGTGACAATGTCATCAACCATAGGGTCAGTTGAAGGCTCAGACTGTGTAATTTTAGGCCACACTTTCTTCTAGGCATATCTCCATATCCTTAGAGAGGCACTGGCCTAGGATTTCTCAACCACACAGGAAAGGATGTTGTAATATTCCTTCTGGTACTTTTTAGGGGTTCAGTCTGTATTTGAGATCATTTGGAAGCACTTCAGGAACACTCCCTTGCTGGATAGGTTTTTAAAGTTAGCTATAACCTGCTGGCCCATAGGCTGCAGGGGAGGAGTTGTGTTAGGTGGGAGGAACTTGACTGAGAGTCACGGGAGTTCTTCAGACAGTTCTTCCAAGTCTTATGAGTGAGCAGGAGCATTGTCCTTGATGAAGTGGATCTTGAGTGATAAACTTTTGTCCTCTAGATAGTTCCTAACAGTAGGACAGAAAGCCTCCCTGACCCACTCAAGAAAAAGTACCCCGTTACCCAGGCTTTGGGGTGAGAGTTCCACATGACCCCTAGCCTATTCGTCATGACCATGTTTTCTTAACATTGTATAGGTCTCAGAGTGATCACCAAGAGAGGTTTAATTTTGAGGTCACCACTCACACTGGTACATATCATTAGGGTTAGCTTATCCTTCCTAGGCTTGTGGCCTGGCATTTTTTTCCCTTCCTGGGTAATGTATGTTCTCCTGGGCATTTTTTTCCAAAAAACACAAGTTTCATCATAGGTGAAAATCTGATGAGAGCAAAAGCCATTTCTCTGTGTCATTGTTTCGAAGTGGTGTATGTAGTTTCAACAGCCCTTTTATCAGCACGGGTTGCTTCACCATGCCTCATTATTGTATGAACCCCAGGTCTACTGTAAAATTATGAAACCACCCCTAACTGGCATGAAATGTTTCACCATTATTACTCATTGATGATTACCCTTTATGAGTTCAGCATTTATAGTCCTAACTTTTTTGCAAATTATAGACTCAGATAGGCTATGACCTACCATCTCCCTTTCATTTATCCACACTAATAATAGCTTTTCTACCTCATCCAACACTGGTTGATCTCAACTTACTAATTTGAGGAACACCTTTAGCAACATGATCTTCCTTATACAAATCTTTTCTCTGTATGATTGTCAAGATGGTGGATCTTGATATGCTGTACATATTAGTGAGATTGATCACATGAATCCCACTCTCGTATTTCTCCATAATTTCCTTCTTCTTTTCAATTGTAATTGCTTTCTTTACCTTCCCTTCCTCTCTTACTACTTTTCTAGCTTTTGGAGGGCCATTTTGATAGCAGCAATCACAGCAATTATGTAAGCACGTACTGAAATCACGCCCACAAACGTGCATCTGGGCTCAGACTGATGCTTGTGTAACCTGACATATGCTTTTCTGGCATTGCAAGCTTTTGTTTACAACTGCACAAGCTACTGATATTGAGGTCATAACTCAAGACTTTGGGTGTAAGTTAAACCTAAAATTCAGGTCCTAACCCAAATTGTTTGTATGGGAGGCCAGTTGTAACTCGAGGGTCTGCTGTATTTCTCTTACCACCCTTTTAAAGCAGGTATACTCCTCATGACTCCTTCAAGGGACTGAAGCAGAGAGAGGTTAAGTAACAAAGCCAGGATGTGGATTCAGGCAGGCTGGGCTAGCACTTTTCTTCTTAGCCACATCTCCTTCCTGCTTCTCCACGGCTGAAGTTGCTCTCCTGAGAAAAGGCTGGATCCTCAGCCCAAATAAACACATCTTTTACATCTTACGATCCACTCCAATCAGCACAAATGGTAGGTTCTTAGCAAAGCCTGTCAGGCGGTACCAGCATGGTAGAGGTAAGGGAAACTCAACTGCTCAAATTCCCCAGCTCCTTGGGAATAAATGTTTGCTTTGGTGGACTGGTTGACTGTCAACCCAGAATAGAGTGCTGCCAGGGGATGGGAAGCACTTATCAGTGGGTTGCAGTGAGCAGTCCTCCTTAAGCCACAGCCACGCCACTCTGAAACTGCAGCATACTTACCTTTAATGAATAGATTGCCATTAGAAAACAATATCACTGATTTGGGAGTACTTTATCCCCAGCATCATCATGCTATACTGTATGTGGATCATAAGAGTGAGTACACATCACTCCTGAAGACTGACTCTACACTATGAAATAATGACCAATGGGTGAACTTGCTCAGACTTTCATGTCCAATGTAAACAGACCAAGAAGGGATTTGTACACAGCAGACTTGGCCAGAGCCTGTCCAGAGCTCTGACAAAGTCAGGGACTCAATTGAGATCCTAAATGGTATTCGTCAGCATCAGGCAAGGGATGCCCTTGAGGATAATGATAGAAATATAGGGGACTGACAGATTATAATAATGATGACAGCTACTATCTCTCTGTTATAGTTGATACATTGTGTCAACTTGAGCAGTTTAGAAGTTTAACTGAGAGACTCAGCAGGGAGCCTGGGTTCTTACTTTGTAAATATCTTCATCCTGTGCAAAGGAGGGCAAGGAAATTTTGTGAATGCTACACCCACCCTGAAGGTGGTGGTGGGGTGGCCTGTGTAAGGGAGGAGAAGAGGTTTTGTTTTTTCCCTCTTTTGCTCTGGCTGCTGCCTTGAAGTGTTGCCCCAGTGCCATGGCACCCTGCCTTGGAACCAGCTGATTATGGACTGAAGTCTCCAGAAACTGTAAGCTAAATAAACTTTTCCTTGCTTTACTTTGAGTGTCAGGTGTTATGTCCCAGCAACGAGAGAAAAGTAACCAAGACACTCTCAAATGCTTCAGAGTTTACAAAGCTCCTGTCTACGTCATCACTATTGTTACTGGTATAAGTAGCCCTATGTAATACGTTCGGTGTTAGACCTATTTTATGTTCCAGTCTCTTAGACTTGTGATCTTGGTCAAGTTCCTTAACCTTTCTGGGCTTCAGTTTTCTTTTCTTATTTGTAAAATGGGGATGAATCAGTTACCTTTTGCAGTTTTATGAATTAAGTCCAGTAGTATAACTATTACATGACTGCATCAAGTCTAATTTACAGTAGATTCAGTGTGACTCTTCTTTACATATATAAGTAATTTCAAAAAGGTTAATAAGTATGACAGAACCTGACCCTACATCTGCTAACTCTTGGTCTAGTGATCTTTGTCACACATTACATGGAGGCAGGCAGATTTCTGTTTGATGGCTGATGAAGCAAAGGCATTATTCACTTGAAATGGACACCCAACCAATCAGAAGGATATGGATCCATGCTCTGAGATAAGACATAGAAGTGAGTCTCATTCAAGCCTTGAGTGGGAGCAATGACAAGTCAGTGTGATTTTGCTAATCACTTATTAGTGTTTATGTATTCATTTATTCATCCAAAAATTGTTTATTTAACAAGAACCGTATGCCACATATCATGCTAACTTCTGGGAATAAAGTGAATAAGAAATACAATTTTTCTAAAACTCATTAACACTTTGGAAAATTCCAAAGATATAATGATTCCTGTTGGAAATAGAAATTACTGAGTTTGTAATTTAACTATATGAGATTTAAGTCATCTGATTACAGATTATAGAACTAATTATAAAGCTGAAAGGTACATTATGAACTGCTTTTTCAGTGTAATTTCTTATTATAGATCTTTATTAATGTAGTTTTATACAAATGAAAATTCACTGCACAGGTTAGATGGTCTGCAGATTTGACAAAACTGTTAAAGATAAAAGGACTCAAAATGTGTGGTAAGGCTGTTTTATTGTATTACCCAATTTTCTTGACATTTTCTAGCACTTTCAATATAATTAGTAAAATAGCTGTAACTTTGGGATTGTTAAAAAAAAGATGGTCAGTGTCAACACTGGAAAATGGAAAAAACACATTGATGGGAAAGAAAGCATCTCCACTTTGATATTATCTATTATGCATATTATTATACTCATCTTCTGGTCAGATAGAAAGCCCTCACTTCCCAATTGTTCTTTGCCTAGAAAAACTAAATGATTTAATAAAACTATAATATCAAATAGTCTAATTGAATAATTAACATTTAAAGTCTGAGACTGGAAGTTTGTGTTGCTGAGGTTTTGGTTTACAAGTTGAGGAAAACATAAACCTTTTATCAATTCTAGGAGATAAGTGGTATTATGTAGTTTCATAATGAAACTTGGGATAGCTTAAATGCTAATTTTCTTATGGCAAAACACACTCAGACTATAAGGAAAAGATGACAAATGCCTTCCTTTATAACTTACATAACTCTGTTGTCTACACAACTTTAAATTAGCCAATTGTTGAGTCATCCTTCCTCTGGTTGTGTGGACCAGATGCACATTATTTCTTCGACCTGGGAGCAGTTGTGGATGGCAGAAGAGTGGTGTGTTACAAATGAGGGTCCCTGAGTACAACCTTCCCCCAACATACACACAGCATCAAGTTTCGGGGCTGGGTCCATGATGGCCACACGCTATTATGAAGGTTACCTAAGGGAAATCCTCTTTGGCTTACTTTATTTTTAATTCTCAACTCCTGCTCCATGTGGAGAGGGGGAATATAAAGGCTTCTCTTGCTGATAGGAAGTAGAACCTCTTTAAACTCTCATCTCACATCAAACCAATTTCTCCCATATAACTTTTCTTCTGAATTGCCTCTTCTTTTTTTTTTTTTTTTTTTTTGAGACAGCATCTCTACATAGTTCAGGCTGGCCTTAAGCTCATTATGTAACCCAGGCTGGCCTCAACTCAAGGCAGTCCTCATGCCTCAGCCTCCCAAGTACTGGGATTACAGATGTGTACCACCAGGCCTGTCTGCCTTTTGCTTTTATGGATCCATCTTTCTTCCAGTTTTTCAAACTTGAACTCTTGGAGTCATCTTTAATTTCATCTTTTTTCTCCTCCACTTTATGATTCTTCTTCCTTTGAAAGTCCCCTTTCATTTTTCTCTCTTGGATTTTGTTTCCATGTCTTTAGAGTCTTTTTATTTGAGGTCAGTCATAGGATTCTAACTAGCTTTCCTTTGGTCTTTCTGATTCCTACCCACATGTATTAGTCAACATGACCCAGTTATACAGCAGTAACACAAATCCACAAAATTTCAGTGGCTTAAATCAAAAACTACTTGTAGTTTTTACAACTAGACATCACAAAACATAGCAGATTGATCTCTGTAGTGTCTTCATAACCTAAGCTTCAGAATTTTGTGAAGCAGGAGAAAATGAGGCAACAAGAAGATACCTCACTGTCCCATAAATGTCACAAAAATTTCTTCTCACAGCCACTGGTCAGAATCAGTCATGTGGCAGAAACATGTAGCCCTTTCCTCTGCTTGGACCAAGTGGAGAAATGGATATTAGAAGCAGTAGAGGAATTCACTATTTCAGCCTGCGATGGAGATCAGGGAGTCTACAAAGATCAGTGTTCTTCACTGAATACCAGAATCCTGCAAAAAAGGCCAGTGTCCCTCAAGGAAGACAAGAACAGTATCCTCAAAGCATTCCTTTGCTTAAAATCTTTCAGTGGTTCCCACTCCATTGGAAAGCATAGAATTCAAGGATCTCTAACATTCACTGAATAGCCACCATTTATTAACCCACTCGATATGTCAGGCACCCTGATCGGTTTTTATATTCATTGGCTTATCTATTTTTTACAACAATAATTTAGGAAGGCATTATTACAGTCATTTGACAGATGGAGAAACTAAACAATAATTATTTCGTTAGCTTGGGTTTCTCCAGAATCAGACCATGAGGTAAGAATTCAGGTGCCAGATGGCCCACTAAAGCAGGTGGGGTTTATGCTAGTTAATGGCCAGGAGGGAGGGTGAGTAATGTAGTAATAAGTGGGCTACCACTGTGGGCAGGTGGGGCTCTGTGCAGGTGCAGATCTCTAAGAGACTTGAAGCTTTACAGTGAGAACCAAAGAAGGAACTGGGCTGGTTTTCCACCACCTACTTTCTGTCCTTCCTGAGTTGAGGGTTGCTTTTGAGATGTTAACTTCCTACCACTTTCATCTGCCTGGTCCCCTAGCCAGGCTGTCACTACAGTAATCCCTTCAGCAGAGCTGAGGATTCTGTTTTCTGGGATGGTACTCATAAGGCAAAGGGATGCGTTCATGGACTGTGTTTGCATCAAGAACAGTGAAGTTATTTGCCCAAGGGATACGTGTAATAAGGTATACATTCAGTCTTGTTCCAAAACCCACTGCCTAGCAACACCACTATTATGGAAAACAGATCAAACGTGGGAAGAGATGGCACTGAGGAGATTAAGGTGGCAGTTTATTACACCAGTGGGCTTCTGACTAGGATCTCCCCCAGAGAACCAGAGCCCCACCCAGTGAGGCTTCAGGGCTTTTAAAGGGAAATAAAGTGAGGAGGTACAACGGCAGATTCAGTGCATATGACTGGAGGGTTGGGTGACATGATGGGTTGTTGAAGGAGTCTAAACATTTCAGGTTATACCATAAGGCTATCAGTTATACAAGGCCTGGGTTAGAGGAAGGAAGAAATGTCCTGTTACATTTTAAGTTACATTGTAAGGCTGTTAGTTACATAAGGACAGCAAACACAAGGGGTTTAGGCAAAGGAAAAAATGTTCTGTTATTGGGCCTGCTGCATATGTCTGCTTGGTCTTGGCGGGCATCATGGGCGGGATTTTATTTAAAATTTTAATTTTACCCCTTCATTTCCCCCTCTTTTTAGTTAATCAGAAAAATCATTTTCAGAGATGTTGGCATTTAGAGCCATATAGGAGGTACAGGACTTGAGGTTCATTTGAAGGCTAATGTCTACTTGTTTTGTAATAAAGGAGGTGAGCCAATTTAATAAGCAAGGTCTTATTAGGAATATGAAGAGGAGGTTGGTTAGTGGTCCCAATAGAGCTCTTAACCATGTGTCTTGGTTACTTTTTTCTCATTGCTGAGACAAAATACTCAATGCCCAAAATTAAGAAGGAAAGGTTTATTTAGCTCACAGTTCATAGAAGTTTCAGTCCACAAATCAGCTGGCTGCAAAGCAGGGTGGCATGGCACAGGGGCAACACTTCAAGGTGGCAGAAGTCAGCAAAAGCAGAAAGAGCAGAAGGGAGGCGCAACCTCTTTCCTTCCCTTGTATTGTAAGCAGACTACCATCCCTAGGGCAAGTGTAGCACTCACACCATTTCTGTACCCTCCTCCTTCACAGGCTCAGGATGTTTACAAAGTGAGGACCTTGGACCCTGTCTTGTCACTTAGTTAAGCTTCTAAACTTCTCAATCCTCAAGTTGACACAATTTATCAACTATTACAATCCATTTTCTCAACTTGGCAACCAGACACATTTCTTTAAATTGGTCTCCAGATGTAAAGATATGCTTATTCTTATCATTTCACAACTTAAACTCTATAACACAAGTTTAACAATCCTTAAGAACCAGTATTAAGTCTATCAACATTGCATTACATTACAACCATAAAATTTCATCCCTGGGCCCCCCAAAGACTCATACACACCCCTTTATGCAAAAGGCATTTAGTCCATCTGTAAGAGTTGCCAAAGTCCTAACAGTTTCAGCATTGCTGAAAAGTCCAAGTCCAAAATCTTCTTCAGGATGTAAGGCAAACTCGTAGCTGAGAGCCACTGTACAAATGAAAAGTTAAACACTTCCAGCATTCAATGGTACAAGATAAACATTTTCATTCCAAAAGTTGCAAACAGGGGAATACAAAGGAATGGGACAAATGCAAGTCCAAAATCCAGCAGGGTAAACATTAAATCCTGTAGTTCCACATCCAGCA
>RJWT010020185.1:0-18074 GCA_004365215.1 Cuniculus paca
CTGTCTCAGCCTCCCGAGTGCTGGGATTACAGGCGTGAGCCACCATGCCTGGCTCTTTTGAAGCATTTTTAAGGATACAAAATCTAAGGGTTTTATAAATCTACTGCAAGAGGATTTGGTGTCTCCAGCACCCCTAAACTAACACAAGAAATTGCTTGAAAAATACAAAATAGTAAAGCCTAAATCAAACAAGCTTTACTAAAATCTTACACATAGCAACCTAAGAAGATGTAGATAGAAATAAGTGCTGAAGATGGTGCAAAATCTAGAATAGCCCTGAAGGGAATGAACTGGACACCTGAATCTGGTCTGTTAACAAAGTGTTGCCAACTGACCAACGGCAATTTGGCCAGGCAACACCAATCAGGTTCCCGAAGGAAACACCAATATGAGGTGTTTCACAGGATAAGCAGGTGGGGGACTCAATGTTCCCTCCATGAAGACTCGATTAGAGTTGGTACACTGCAATCAAAGCAGGTCTGCCTCCAAATTCAAACCCAAAAGCTATTGCTTTATTATCAGTAGGCAAAAAAAAAAAAAAAAAAAAAAAGCCCTGAGAGAGCACACTGCATGTAACATACACCCTAAAGCAAAATGGGACAGGAATTGGTGAGGTAGAGTTAGAATTCTATTTGGCAGTAAGGAAAGCAGTGACCCCATCACGGAGTCAGGAAGCACAAAATGAAATCTGCTGAGTCATGGCCCTGCAGGGATCTTCCAGGTGTTTAATGGCTGTCAGAGACCTCCCCAGAACATGATCAGACAGGCCACTGACTCAAGGGCTCATGGCCCATGACAGACACTGCACAAACACTGCACAGATTGGACCCAGAAATGTATATAGCCTCCTATAGTGTAGATGGCATGTTGCTTACACAATGGTCCAAACTCCCTTTTAAACCCCTTAAAAAACCCTAGACAAGGAGCCTTCATGGGTATCCTGCTCAGCATCTCCTCCTGACTCACAGGGATTCTTCTTCCTTACCTTTATATCCTTTAGATAAATTTGCCTGAACTCTACTTCTTTCACCTGTAGTTTCAAACTTCATCACCATGGGACACAACCCTGGCGTTCCAGTGTCAATGTGATGATATTGTGATAGGGATGAGCCAACTTGTAATCAGATCCAGGACAGATCTAAAGCTGGGGTTCAGTTGAAAAGAAAAGATCTTATCGCTAGACTTTCAAGGCTATAGTAAAAGTGCCTGGTTGGCCAGTAAGGATACTGGTATCATAGAAAACTTAGCTGTGAACCACCAATAAAATTTATTTTATACATATGTTATGCTATTTAGTTAGTCCTTGGTACATTACTGATAACTATGAAACATGTAACAAGGCTCAGAGTGGTAATTCAGAGTCTGCATCCCAATTTTTTAGGAGAATAAGTTTAAGCCTTGTTTGAGCAATTTATCAAGACCTTGTCTCAAAAAGTATGTGTGTGGGGGGTATAGTTTAATAAAAAGATCCTGGGTTCAATCACCATAATAAATAAATAAATAAATAAATAAATAAATAAATAAATGTATGTATACTGAATCCTTCCTATATAGTTAATTACTAATTAGTATATTTCTAATACTAAAACAAAAATTTTAGGGTGAACTTACCATTTATATGCACACATATGATATAATTTCTACCAGTGTAGTGGAAATCCTTATAATTGTAGAAACAGGGTATAAGAAGTTGAATACATGCAATATACAGTTATATTATTATTATTAAGCAAACAAAGTGACTGACATGAGTGTGAGGGCTGGTGCCTAGAAATTCCAGGGTTTTGCCTTCCCAACCCAACTCTGTAGTGTTCCCTACTGTGGTTGGTAGCATCAGGTGGCAATCATCTTCTCTGCCTTAAATGTTGATAGCAGGAATCTCTGATTAGATGCAATTATTGGTGCCCATTTTCTTAGCTTCCCTTGTGCCATCTCCTGCTACCCTGCAGAGCTGGAGAGTGGGACTGAATGGGAAAAGGAAGCTAATCACAAACTCTTAATTCATAGTCACATAGGACGTGTTATTGTAGAATTTTTGCTACTAAAAAAATCACAGCATCAATCCATAGGTAGAGAGTCTTAAAAAAAGTAGCTCACTAACCAAAATAGGTGGGTTTTGAAGCTGTCAATGGAAAGCAGCCTATCCAAATTCTTGGATTGTTTGGTGGTTAAAAAATAGTAGGCAGGAGCTGATTTTCATATATTAGGCTTTAGGAGACCAGCCTTTGCACTATTTGGCTCTGTAATCACACCCAGGATATGACCTGTGACTATGCAGATGATTTCTGGCACTAACCCTCACAACCTCTGTCCAAGGATCATTCCTGAGAGTTTGCCACCAAGTGCAAGGTTACTTTTTTACTCTACGCATCCTCTTCTATCTTATAGCACATGAAAGAAAACAGTAATATTTAAATTTTAAAATTACCTTTTACTTATTTGGCTACTTTAATTTTTAAAAATTTTCTCATAATGGCACATATTTAAACCACCCAATGTGACATAACATACACACCATATGCATGTATATATCCTCTCCCTACTGTTGCTTCCCATTTACCGCTAGCCACTACACTACCACACCCATTCCCAGGCAACTAAGGATTTCAAGTCTAGTTCATACTTTCCAGTACTTTATATAACTGAACTGTTACCAAACGTTCACTTCTTTGTCATATAAGTTTTCCCTACATATCATAATTGTTTTGAGATTCATCTATTATTTCATGTATCAATACTTTATTCCTTTTTATTACTGAATAGTACAGTATTCCATTATGTAACTCATCACAGTTGTCTATCCATTCATTGGTTGCTATATATTTGGGTGGTTTCCAGGTTTTGGTTATTAAAAATAAAACTTCCCTGTATAGTCATGTAAAGTATTTGTATGGAAGCATTATTTTTTGCTTGCAATTTCTGTTGGATAAATGTGTCAAAGTAGAATGACTGGATATGATAGGTGCATTTTTGTTTTTTTAAAGAAACTACTAAACTAATTTTCTACAGTGGCTGTACTACATTGAGTCTATAAATTTAAAGAGAATTGACATTCTAACAATAATCTGTGGGCAAAAGGTTCTGAAGTCCAATAATGCTTTTATTCTTTGAGTTGATTGGGGTAAGTCTGTTTTCTACCATTTGATTGCAATATGTGAGAAGATATGAACAGCTTTTTTGAAGAAAACAAAGGAAATTAAGATAGCCATTGTTGATTTCTTATTGTCTGATTTAAAGGCTTGTAATGCTTTCACTCTTTTGTTTTATCTGGTTTTATATTATTTTGTTTTGTTTGAGTTTATTGTGTGTGAATGTATGAACAACCATTTCAAAGAAAACAAGAGACACTAGTGTAGCCATTGTTAATCTTCTTTTGCTATATTTTAAAGACCTGTATTGCTTGCAGTGTTCTGTTCTGAAATGCTTTGTTGTGTTTAACTCTGTTTTGTTTTGTTTTCTTCTCTTTAAAATAAAAAAAGAAATAATTTGACCAAGGAGAATCATCTACTTTTCCTTATGTTTAAGTTTTTAATTCCTTTCAGCAATGTTCTGTTGTTTTCAGCATTTGTACTTTTTTTTATTTCTCCATAAATATTTCATATTTTTGCAATTTTATCTGATATTTTTAGTACATTCAATTGGTTATCATTAGCACATAGATACATTGTGGGGCATTTTATTTTGGCCATATATATTACAATCTTGTTAATTTCAATATTCCTAGTAGTTATTTTATAGAGTTCATCAAATTTTCTTTATAGTTGATCAGGAAGTTAGAGGATAAAGACATTTGTACTTTTTCCTTTCTAATCTGGGTGATTTTCATTTATTTACTGTTTGTTTTAGAAGCACAGGCTACAACCTTAGTGAAAGGCTGACTAGAAGAGATGACAGCTGACAAGGTTTTTTTGGGGAAAAAAGTGTAGTGATTTTTGCTTGTTTTGTTTTGTTTTGTTTTGTTTTTGTGGGGACTGAACCTAGGGCCTTCACACTTACCTACTTTGCCAGGCAGAGTCTTTCTAAAGTCACTAAGTTGCCCAGGCCAGGTTCAAACTTGCAGTTATCCTGCCTCAGTCTCACAGTGTACTGAGATTACAGGTATGCATGGCACCTGGCTAAGAATTAAGTTTTTGTGCACTTAAATATAATATTAAGTGGAGGCATTTTGTAGATACTGTCTATTAATTTGAGGACATTTTCTTTGGTTAGTCACTTAATAGTTTTTTAAATCAGGAGTTGACATTAAATTTCATTAGGTGCTTTTTTCTGCATCTTTTTCAATATGGTACTATATGGTGAATTTACTAATTGATTTCCAAGTGTAAAGCCAACCTGTATTCCAGTAATAAATGCCGCTAGGTTGTAACATATTATCCTTTAAAAATATAGCTGAAATCTATTTGCTAAAACTTGTTCAGTTTTCTAACTGTGCTTATGAAGAATATGGGCTTATTACTTTCTTATGCTATTTCTTTTCTTCTTAAATATATATTTTTATTTTCATTGAGACAGTAGTTGTACATAGTTATGGGCTGCATACAGTATGATACTTCAATGCACATGTATAAGGTGTAATGATCAGATAAGTGACACATCCATCACCTCGACATTTATCATTTATTCAGGATGGCAACATTTAAGATCTTTTCTATGTATTTAGTTTTGGTACAGGATTATTCTGGTCTCATAGAATGCCTGGAAAGTAAATCCCAGTCACCAAGTTCCTAGAAAAATGTATGTAGAACCAGTATTATTTCTTCCTTAGGCCAATGGTAACTGCGGTTTTCTTTGTGGAAATACTTTCAATCATAAATTTCTTTAAATAACATGGAGCTATCATATTCTCTGTTTCTTTTGGGGTGAGCTTTAGCAGTTTTGCCTTTCAAGAAGTTTTTCTATTGCAATTAAGTCAGCGATTCTCAATGAGGGGTGCAATTTATTTCTTGATGAACTGACCTTTTTATTATTGCAATTATTGTGCTCTTTATTCCTAGTACAATTCTTTGCTTTGAAATCTGCATTGTCTGATATCAATGTAGCCTCCATTGTTTCTTTATGTTAGGGTTATTATTACACACATTTTCCCACTCTTTCACTTTTTAATCAATTTGTGTCTAAGTCTGTTTCTCACAGGCAGCATTTAGTTGAGTTGTGATTTTTTCATCTAATCTGAGAACCCATGTCTTCTAATTCCTATATTGATATCCTTTAAATTTATAAAGATAATTGATATTCTAAGCAGAAGTAGTCTGAATTTTTTTTTTTTGGTTTAAATTTAATCCCAGGAAGTCAAACACATTCTAATATTTGATGCTTACACTGTAAGAGTTAAAAAAAACTTTAAAGTTCTTCTAGCACAATCCTTATTTTATGCTTGAAATTCCTCCATAACATCTTTTCCAAATTAACCTTCTAAATAAACCCAAAGATGATTAAAAATTATTAGCAAAGGGTACCATTTCAGGGCACATGAAAGTATAATTCTTTGTGGCACGTGTTCTTGTGCTTAACTCATCTTTCTAGCAAGTCATACAGTTTTCCAGTTAAAGGTCTTGTCAGATATTAGAAGATATTTTCTTGTCTTAAGGTTTATCATATCTAAAACAAATTTCTTTAACGGTTCTGAGAGCATTTGAGCTAAAATTTTTTATTTGTTTGTCATGGACCTCTATATTGTATTTCATCTTTGTTTATCTTGAATGTCCTAATTATACTATCATTCAATCCCAAACCTTAACCAATGTGATTTTATGACCAGTTTAATTTATTTATTTATTCAATAATAAATAACCAGAATATTTATAATGTATAATACCATATGCATTAACCAAATAATTATTGCGCATCCCCTAGGAGTAATACGATATGTTTCCTTGTTCTCCCTGAACTCTTATGCTGCTGAAGTTTTTACTCACTTTTAACTTTTATTTAATTTTAATCTAATGTTTAATTCTGACAAGTACCTGTACTTGTGACCACACTGTTGTAATATCATACTATTAGTACATAACTGTACACTATTACTTCAGTTAGGTTAATTTTGTTCCCTCATCCTGTTGGTATACTCCCTCTACATTCTCCGTAATGAGTCGAATAGATTAGTTGATCCACATCTATTGAGTGAATATTGATTTGTTTAAAAATAAGGATACTTGGCACTAAATATTATATTTGCTGTGCTTTAACTCTTCTTTATCTGTTTGATACTAAAAAATTAGTTTGAAATTCTTCTGAATCGGGAATATTATTTTTATCTTCTTGGCATAGAATTAACATGATATTTGCAGCCATTTCTAGTACATTTAAAAATGTGCATAAGAAAGTATAATGTTTATTTAGTCATCCAAATAAACATTGGAGAAAGTCAGTTTGGGGTAATTATAATCTATCTTTATCACTCACTTGAATTATGTAAACACTGCCAATTTTAAAGTTCTCACACTCTAATATATTCCCCACAATGCCACTTTTTTCCTTTCTTAAACACATATCAGCTCATACCATATGTGGTATGAGCTTAGCTTTCAAGACAAGATTGGGTACATTTAGAGAGGGATGGATGGCTGTATACTCTTTGGGTCTATCTCAAATGTCTCCAACTCTGTGGAAGCCTCTGACCCTCCATGAGACTGTTGGGCCATGAAATTTAGCCTTAACTAAACATTAGAATTACTTCAAGGGGTTTTTAAAAATTCTTATGTCTAGAATAGTCATTCTAAGTTAATAAATGCACAGTACAGAATGAGACCTTAATGAGTATTTTTAAGCAGTCAACCTATTCAGTAAAAATGAGAATTTACTTTTTAAAAAGCAATAATGGAATGTATCTTAAGAACACTAAGAATAGTTTTTTGATATATACCTGTATTCTTTGTTTCTAACAGTAAGAGCTATTAATGATAATATAATAATATTTATTTAACTAAAAGAGATTATTACATGGAAAATTGATGAATTATGATAAGGAATTTCATCCTTACACAGTAGTATCTTAAAACATCACAGTCAGACTAGGAATCTCAGAGAACAAACTTCTTTTGTAGAAAATTAATGAATGAGATTATTAGAAAGACATGTGAAAAAACTCTCATGCTTTTTAAAAGGTAATTTACCTAAAGAAAAAGCATATGAATACAATTAATATATTTTGAGCCTTCGTCGCTTTCCTTACTTTAATATTCCTTTAAATTTGATTAATGTACACTGAATGTATGAAGATATCACACTGAACCTTATAAATATGTGCAACTAATAAATGTTGATATAAAAAGGAAATTTAGAAAGAATATTCCTTTGAAAGTGTACTATTAACTGCCCCTTTCCTTCCTGATCAAATCAGGGGTACAATTTACCATATTTATTCATTTGTTAGAATACAAAAATTACCCCAAAGATGCTCATTATTTACTTAGCCTTCTGGATGACTTACAGGCTCATATTGACTTTCAAAGGAACCAGAAATGGCTGACAAGGAAAGTATTATAGCCCAAATCATTCATAGAGTGTTTTTCTCACTTCCTTGAGAAGCAGTTTTTTCTTAGCTCTCTGTTGCAGGGATCCCAGTGACAGTCCTATTACAGACTTGGAGGAAGGAGGCCATGGAGAGATTTGCTGCATGGGGCGTTGATATATCTCTGCTTGGCCTGCACAGCTTTGACCTGTCAGAGAGCATTGTCTCAAATTTGTCCATTCTTTCTAAGGAAACTGAAGGAGACATCAGAATCTTCCCTACTCCCTATCAAACCTTGAATTAAACTTTAAGATATATGTTCTGGTGTTTCCATTACCTATTTGTGACAGTGCAATGTTTTCATTAATGATTTGTGACCAAAGTAAGTTGCCCTTTTTAATGTGGAATTCCACAAAAGATGAAGAGTTGTTTAAATTGCATATAAAAATAGATGTAGATATTCTATATGACTTTTATGCGTTAAAATATTTCCAATAAATTTCTTACATTGACTGTAATTTAATGTAAGCAAACAGATGCTCAGTGCTGTGCTGGCATCAATGAAAATAAGCCATGTATTGGTTCGAGGCGTAAAGAGTGGTTCTCTCACTATCTCCTTATCAGCATTTTTTTCAACTTAAGAAATTGTCTTCATTGTTCATTGTGGGTACTGCTCTTCTGCTAGGTATCATACTTATAAAATCACATGAGAATTAGTGCAAAGTATGAAGTATTTCTTTGTGGGTATTAATAAAGCAAAGGTTTTAATTTATTTTAAAGCACTGTTGCTTGCATTTTGATTCAGTTTGCGTATGATCAATTCAGTCTTTTTTTTTTTTTTTTTTGTGCTTGGAATCGAACTCAGGACTTTGCGCTTGCCAGGCAGGCGCTATGCCGGGGAGCTATATCCCAGCCCATTAATTCAGTCTTAATGGAAAATTTCCCAGATAATTGCCTTCTTTTTAGATGGGAAGTTATATTGTTAGATATATGTGTATCAAGAATTTATCAAAAGAAATTAAACATGTATTCATAATATACTAGGTAGATATTCAAAATATACCACACACTTATTCTTAAGTCTGCAAAAATTTCTCACATTGTTTGGATAGAAAGATGCTATTAATTAGACATACATTAAAGGCTACAGATGTTATTTATTATACTGACTATAAATATAAAGTTCTGTATTTACCATATGGTTACCACTATCTTACATCATAGGTTAACATAGCTATAATATATGGTATACAGAGATGTTATGTGCATCATATATGTAGGGTATTTATGTAAATACAACTGAGTGCTGCATTTCTGTACACCAAATAAACAAATCCTCGCATATCAAGTAATGTTGAGAATATTTATGACTTGTAAAAACCGGAGTTACATTTTTCTACAAATTTCAGGGCTTTGCAAAACATGCTAGTAAAGATAAAAATATAGTATAGTATTTGTAGATCTGTTTTAGGAATTTTGTAATACTGGAAAAATATATTTGACTAGTATTTGCATTTTGGACTATAAGCAATTGTTTGTATTTTTCCTGATGAATAAAATACATCTAAGTAAAACTTTAACATGATTCAGAAAAATACATACACATGTGCAGCTAATATTTATTTCTTGTTAACAATGTAGAAAGGTTTCTTTTTGCCCCACAGCCTCACCAGCATTTGTTATTATTTTATTTCTTGATAGCCATTCTTTCTGGAGTAAAATTAATTCTCAGTGTTATTTTAATTTGAATTTCTCTAAAGGTCAGTGATGTTGAGCATTTTTTAATGTGCATATTAGTTATTGTACTTCTACTTTTGAAAAGTGTTTATTCATTTTGGTTGCCCACATTTTTAGTTGCCCATTATTGGATTGAGTCTTTTATTTTTGGGGGGTGCATTTGTTTTGAGTTAATTTAGATGTTAGTCCTCTGAGGAACTAAGGTCAAAATGTTTTCCCATACTGTAGGTACTCTCTACTATGTTGGTTGTTTCATTTGCCGTGCAGAAGCTTTTTAATTTGATAGGATCCCATTTATTAATTCTTGGTACTATTCTTTTGTTTTGTTTTGCTTTTTGGTATTGGGGATTGAACTCACGACCTCATGCTTGCCAGGCAAGCACTTGTGCTGCTAAGCTAAGTCCCCAGCCCCTTGGTACTATTCTTTTTTTTTTTTTTTGTGGCACCAGGGATTGAACTCATGATCTTGTGCTTGCCGGGCAGGCGCTTAGACCGCTGAGCTAGATCCCCAGCCCCTACCCTTGGTACTATTCTTAAATGTAAATGAAACTTTTGCAATACAAAAATTGGATTTTCTTTTTTTTATTGTACATTTATTTGGATACTCTAATGTCTGTTGGGTGGACATTTATTCTCAGGTTTAGAGCTTGGTGGAAAGGGAAGTAGTTGATCTTATTTAGTTATCTATCAGTACTCTGGATAGTGAATATGTTCTCAAGAGTTAAAAAGAAAGTCTAAAAAAAAAAGAAAAGAAAAGTAAAAGTCTAAGTCTGAAGCATTCTTTGGCTGTGGCTAGAAATACTAGAACAATCTTCAGCAGTGTAGAATCAAGAGCAGATGGGAAATAATTACCTGGAGCTCAGCTGCAAAAAAAAATTAAGAAGTAGTGAGAGTGTAGTAGGGATACAAAACATTACCACTTCTAATTCTGAGCTATCCTGTAAAATTTGGTTCCAAAGACTTCATTTTGAAGTCCTGCTTTTTTTTGGTACTAGGAATTGATCAGGACCTTGTGCTTGCCAGGTAGGAACTTGTGCCACTGAGCTACATCCCCAGCCCAAGTTCTGCTTTCTAAATAAGGTTTATCCTCAAAGATAGCAGTAAAATGGCTAAATATTCAGTATACAGCACAACTTTATAATAATTAAAACCAACACAATAGAAAATTTAAGATTACATAACTGATACGTTTATTTTTCTTACAGCAAAGGTGCTTACTTACTGAGAATGTATTACTACAATATTTTTGATACCAAAATTGAAATATTAACTCCTTGTAATTAAAAGCTTCTTTAAAAAAGCTCTCACATGGAATTTTATTTCCTCTACATCCTAAGTTACCAAGAGTACGTCACTCTTACCTTTAAACAAATGCCTTTGTCACTGTATGCCAGAACCTAACCAAAAACTGAACATGGCCGCATGCAGACATTGCCTTTGAATGCTCCGCAGCATACCAAGTACCTAACCCTTGACCCCTTGCCTCCACCCTGAGTCCTGCCCTTCCTGAACAAAAGCCTCAGGTGATGGCTGTGTTCTTTCGTAGGAGATGGAGATTGTGAACATGCTTTCTGCACTGTGGTAACATACAGTGTCATGAACCTTTTTGTTCCCATATTGAGGCTTGCCTTGAACTTAATCTTGAAGCTGCACACATCAGCAATAATCCACCATTAGTGCTAAACTCGGATACAAAAATAAAATAAAATAAAATGCTCAATGTCCATTAAGCACTTTAGTACCAACATAACACAATACTATCAGCACTAAAATATGACCTTGAACATTTCTTCTGAGGAAGTCAAAACCTCTGTATCTAAGCCACCCTTAGGAGAGATGATTATATATTTCTTTTAAAACAGAAGAAAAGAAATCCTAGAATAAGCAATGAACAAAATGAGCCTCCTAGTTAAATTTGGAATCTTTATTAACAAACTGAAACAGCCAGAGAAAAATTTTAAAAATTAAATTTTAAAACAATGTCCTCAGTATTAGACAGCATTGTATTTCTTTCTAACTATATTTGACACATAAATGGCTCCTGTGAGTTTTTCTCAACATTTTACGAATTGGGTTTTATATGAATGGGAAGATTTGTTAAATGTTAAGGAAGCATCTGATTATGATCACTAAAATATGGCACTAAAATTCAATCAGAGATTGTGCTTTGGAGTTATCCAAAGCAACCACCAGAGAGAATTCCAAGCCATCATGAAAGAAGGTTTGCAAACTACAGTGAGTTTACACCTGCCATTGTAGAAATGGAATCACCCCAAACACAGAAAATAAGGTTCCATCATATTAAAGTACTGTAGCTGATGTGATCTGTGAGCTGTGGAAATCATATACTAAATAACACTGCTTCAGGCATTGGAGCGCATATACGACAGCAGTTCTACAAGATTATAATGGAGCTGAAAAATTTCTGTTGCTTAGTGATGTCATAGCTCATCTGACATAGTGGTGATGTTAACAAACCTCCTATACTACCAGTTATACAAAAAGACAACTCATAAATGCTGCACTTGATAGTGATAAAAAGGATACGCTAGTGGCTAAGGTATTTACTGTAATATACTTTATGCCATTTACATTTTATTTTTTGTGGTGCTCAAGATTGAACCCTGGGGTCTTGTGCACTCCAGGGAAATCCTATACAATTGAGGTACATACCCAGCCCTTATTGTTATTTTAGAGTGTGTTCAGACTTACGTGAAAAGTTAATTAGTGGTAAAAAAGCTTCAGGTAGGTCCATCAGAAGGGATTTCAGAAAAAGGTATTACCATAAGAGAGGACAGTTCCATGTGTGTTATGGTCCCTAAACACCTTCCAGTGGACAAGATGTGGTGGTAGAAGACAGCGATACTGATAATCTTCACTTTCACATAGGCCTGGGGTCATGCGTATGTATCTTAGTTTTTAAGAAAAAAAGTTTTAAAAGTTAAAAAAAGCGTTTTAATGAAAAAGTTTATAGAATAAGACATAAATAAAAATATTTGTATAGCTATGTTATGTTTCTGTCTTAAGCTAAGTGTGATTACAAAAGTGTCAAAAGTTAAAAAAGGAAATGTCTATAAAGTAATAACTTGCAGTAACTCAAGGTTACTTTATTATGAAAGAAAGGAAAAAAATTATGAATTTAGTGTAGTCTAAGTGTGCAGTGGTTATAAAGTTTCCAGTAGTTATAGTGATGTTTGGGCCATCACATTGATTCAACACTCACATGTTGACTTACGCACAGCAACTTCCGGTCCTGCAAGCTCCATTCATAGTGTATGTATCCTCTACCTATCTTTATTTGTACTGTACTTACAGTTGTGTTAAAACTGCTGACAGTGTTCAGTACAATTACATGTGGTACAGGTTTGTCACCTAGGAGCAATATCTGCAGACTCTGCTACATTCACTTTTGTGTAAGGACACTATAATGTTCATATAATAAAGTTGCTGTATACCATCCATGTTTGTGTAAAGACATTATGATGCTTACTCAATAAAATCACCTCATACTATTCACATTTGTGTAAGGACACTATGTTGCTCACATGATAAAGTCACCTAACAACGAGTTTCTCAGGATGTATCCTCATCATTAAGCAATGCATACCAGTACTAAATTATGTCCAGCATATAAGATGTACACAGAAAATGTTAGCTACCACTGTCTTCTTAAAGTTCTGAGTGAAGCCAAGATTCAAGGCTTTAGGATTGCAGGAGATAGAAACTGTCTTAGACCTCAGAATCCTGAAAAAAAAATGAAGTAGTGGAAATAACTTCAGAGCTTATGCAGCCCACACTTCTCCTTTCCTAGGCAATGAAACAGACCGTGATTTTTGAGCACATGGTCCAGTGCTGTAGGTTTTAGGATGTGAATATTCTTCAATGTAAAATACTAGTAGTTACTTTCCTGCTGCTGGTACAAAATACTTGATACCCACAATTGAAAGGAGGAGAGGTTTATTTGGCTCCTAGTTTCCAGTGGGTTCAACCCTTGGTCTGCTGGTTCCATGGCAGAAACAGCATGGTTGAAGGTCCTGGTGGAAGAAAGCTGCTTGCCTCACGGCAGCCATGAAGCAGAGTGAGCAGAGAGGAGCTTGAGAGGAGAACACATTCTTCCAGGTCCCGCCCTCAGTAACCAGTTTCTTAGATCAGTCTCCACTGCAAACACGTGAGGCTTTTGGAGAACATGTCAGATCTAAGCCATGACATACTCCTAATAGGATTTTCTGATGTTCCTGTGGGCTCATCTGTGTGGCATGATTTCATCAAATATATTTTCTATTCTGGACACAAAATTTTGCTATAAATAAGTATGTTATGAGAAAATAAAATAATTTTCTGGAAAAAAAGAAATCAGTGGATCCTCAAAGGATAAAGTTATATCTTCCTAATTTGCCTGTATCTTACAGAGATTCTTTGAAGCTGGACAAAGCCATATCCTGACAGTGGTTGAATAACTATAATGTTTTTGTTGGGTAATAATTGAATCTTATATTTTTCTTGTGATAAGAATTTAAAAATAGATATTTTAAAAATGTTATGAGTGTGTTTTAGCTATCAATTATTAAAACTTGACATTAGTAGTCTATTTTACTAAGATGGTAACACTAAGGTGGATTTTTAGAATTTTTTACAACAGGAAATGCTTCTCACTGACTGTTTAAAAATCTTATGATAGCCTAATATGGTCGGTGGTGCACACTTGTAATTCCAGCATTGATGGAAGCTGAGGCAGGAGGAATGTAAATTTCAGCCCCACCTGGGCAGCTTACCAAGATCCCATCTCAAAATAAAAAATAAAAAATGGGCTGGGAATATAGCTTAGTGTGCAGACCCTAGCTTCAATCCCCAGTACAATTCAAAATAAATTAATTTTGTCTTTATCAGTAAAGTGCATGCTGTATTTCAAGAAGGATCAGTTTCTACTCAGGTTTAACTTTTTCTAAAAGGGAAATGCTAGAATTAGAAAAATCTGGGGCTAATCTTTTCTAGAAATCATACATAAAGCTATAAAATAAACATGGAGATTTCTTCCTAAACAAAAGGAAGGAAAGAAGGAAGGAAGGAAGCAGGAAAGAAGGAAGGAGGCAGGAAGGCAGGCTAGAAAAATGGAAGGAGGCAATATAGCTTCAGGCTTCACTGGCTCATCCACCAGTGGGCAGGTCCATATCCAGTGAAAGAACTGCCCTTGTTTGTCTGCAAGTAGCTAGCAAGATCATGACTTTATTTTGAAGAAAAACATAAGTTATTCAACTCCTTTGTTTGCCCTGATTTAGTAGTTGTTCATTTATAACAGGAACTTATCAAGAGTTTCTGACCTTTATTTTATGTGCCAGGGATAACTCTGGTAGTCAGAAAACATCCATTCTGAAAAGATTTTTTTTTTCATGTTTTTTACTTTGTAAAATAAAATAGGTTTCTTCTGTGAAATAATTTTAGGATCATAGGAAGTTGCAAAGATACATACAAAAATTCCTGCATATCTCTTAAATGGCTTCCCCCCTTGTTAACATCTACAGTGCAAAAACAAGGATATTGACATTAGCACAATCCACAGAACTTTAAATAGATTTCCTTGGTTACATATATACTCATGTGACATGTGTGCACATATATGTATAATTCTGTGCAATTTTATCAAATATGTGACTTTGTGTAACAACTACTACAACGAGATCAAGAGCTATTCCATTGGTTGAGGCTTCTTGTGTTACCCACTTTTGGCCACATACTCTCCAAGTCTCCAACTTTTGGAAACCAGAATCTGTTCTTCAGTTCCATAATTTTTAATTTCACAAATGTTAAATAAATGGTATCGCACATTATGTGACCTTTTCAAAATGCATCTCCTTGTCATTCCACGTAATCCCCTTGAGGTTGCTTGTTTTAATAGTTCGCTCCTGTTTGCCCCTGAATGGGAACCCATGGTATGGATGAGCCACAGTTTGTTTCATCATCCTCTTCTTTGTGGACATCTGAGTTGCTTTCACCATTTAGCTTTTGAAAAGAAAGATACTGTGAACATCCATGCACAGATTTTTGTGTGAACATAGCTTTTCATCTAAGACAAATGCCTAAAATTACAATTGCTGAGTAGAATAAGTCCACATTTAATTATATAAGAAATTGCTCAATTATTTTCAGACTAGCTGAACAATAGATCTTTCCACTTGCAGTGAGTAATCCAACTTCTCCCCCTCACAAGCATTTGATGCTATCACTAATTTTTGTTAGTCATTTTGATAGTATGCAGTGAGATCTTATTTTGTCTTTAATTTGCATTTCTCTTATTGCTAATGATATTGAGCATCTTTTTGGTACTTATTTGTCATCTATATACACACTTTGGTGCAATTTCCTTTCATGTACTTTGTCTGTTTTCTTTTTAAATTATTGGGTTTGAAAGTATTTTATATATTCTTCATAACAAGTCCTCTGTCAAATCTAAAATTTACAGATGGTTTCTGTCAGTTTGTGGCTATCTTTTCCTCTGCTTAACAGGATAACAGAATGAAGATTTTTAATTTTCATGAGATTCGCTTTATCAATCTTCACTTTTATATATTACGTTTTGGTGTCATTTCTAAACACTCTTTACTCAGGACTAGGTTCTGAATTTTTTCACTAAATCGTATAGTTTTTACCTTTAAATTTGTCATCCATTTTGAATTAATTTTGTTTAAGCCTTTCTGAAAAACTACCTTTAAAAACATAAAATGCATAATATTAGAAACAGAGTCAATCTCATTGAAATATAGTTAATTATTCTAAAACATCTTATGACATTTAAACATGTTAATATCTAACAATATGATAGCAATCAATTCAAGAGGTAATGCATATAAAGCCTATTTCAAAATATGTGCAATAACTACAATTTTATGAAAATGTGTATGATTATGTTGGGTCATACTCCTGGGCACTCTAATCTTCTTAGTTGCCTACATTAATAATCAAAATAAATTCTAATGTTTTGATAGATACTATTGAAAATGAAGATGCATTCTTTTTTGACCATCCAATTTCAAGGATCTTAGGTTAAGAATTTCTAATTAAGAAGAAAAAGAAGTGAATTTATTCCGTTCTGTTCTAGACATGATGGGAAATTTAGATTCAACTAATAGATACTACACTACATATCAATAGGTGACATATTTCCATGTAAATCATAAGGGGGCATTAAATAATTAGCTGTCTTTAAATGCTCCTCTGTTGCCTGTAAGGAAATGCATTCCCTTATCCAGAGAATTCTCCAGTAACCTTCAAGACTTCACCAGGAGCTACAAGGGAGGATAGCTAGGATGATGGCTAAGAACCCTCCATGAGCAGAGTCCTGTTTTGGAAAGAAGAGGTGTTGAGTCCTTGTAGTTCTAGATGGTTTTCTAGAAACCCCTAACCTTTACCAGATCAATGGGAAGATAACTGCCCATGCAGTCTAGCTTAGAGCCACCCAGCCAAAGGCGTTTGGAAGTGGCTGTTAATTTTTCCTCCTGGTTTTCCAAAGCATTTAATAGATTGCTGACTGATCACTATCAGGGAACTGTGATTTTCATTATTCCATGTAAATTAATCTACTGAAAGAACAAAGCACAAGCATTTAGTTGCACAAGGTTGTCCTACTTTGACAGCATTTTAGTTATAGGTTCAAGAGTAATTACTGAAATAAATCATCAATAGGTGGTGGTGATATTGATTTTGTGTCAGCACCTGAGTAAACTATAACCCAGTCTCAGAGTGGAGCCATGTTCATTGTCTTTTGTGCTTTATTTTTGAAATGCTGTCCAAAAACAAGGCTTTATAGCTTTCACATGAAATTGCCTACTGAGGTGCTTTTCTCAGGAAACCTTCCTGCCCACATCACCTCTCCCTCCCCAGCTCTCACCCCAGCAGTCTCCCCGGACCATTTTACCATGCTCTCTTAACTAGTGTGAAATGCTAATATGGATTGCTGTGATTTTCCAACAAAGCAGAAGGAAAATGTGATTACTGGTCAGAGGGTTTCATATTAGCACTTGCTTCTGCTAATTTAAAAATAGGTTGGACTGCAGGAAAACCAATTTCCTCCCTTAACATTGGTTTCTTCTGCTGTTCTTTGTTTAATAAATATCCTCTAGGTCCTAACTAATGTGAATAGGGGAAAGAAAACTCAGCTCTCATTCTATTAAAGGCAAACTCGAAATCTAGTTGGATTTAATACTTTTGAAGACAACTTTAGATTCAATCCTGAAACTTATATCCAACAATTTCCATGGTTTTATTTATTTATTTAGACAGATGGCTCACATATAAAATCTTCTTTGACATTCTGAGTTTATTAAAGGTGACTCAGGTAACTCTGAATGGTGAGGCACTGAATCAGAATAGCCTGACCTTAAATAAACTCAAATTATAGTTTTCACTTCATGCCAGGAAATGCTCCTTTGGCTGATAACAAAAGGCAGGTAATGAAGCAGAACACAGAATAGCCAAACCTTTACATCTGATGAATCACAAATCTCCAGCTCGCTTAGTGTATCTTAAATGTTGAAGAGGACTAGCTATGTATTTATCCCAGAAAAATAACTCTTCTCATTTTTTGAATTGTTCTATCTATTCGAGTAAACATTTTTGACTTTTCTAGTTCAAAATACAGACTCCTTTTCTAGTTTTCAACTGTTATTTTGTTTATGCATATGTATAAACAAAGCCTTCCCTCGTTCCCAGCTCTGTGCCCTAATTCCTGGTCAGTCATCAACCATGCATTATAACTATTTATTTTTTTAATTTTTATTTTGAGTACTCTATGTTTGCAGTACATAATGATTACATTCTCCTCGGGGACTTGGTACATGTGTATATTACATCTTAATTCTTTTCATCCCCTCCCCTTCTCTTTTGTCCTCCTCTT
>RJWT010020186.1:0-18103 GCA_004365215.1 Cuniculus paca
TGGGCCACAGAACATGCTCTACTTTGAAGATATTTCTAGCGGCTAGTTAAAGAGCCAAACTTAAATACTATTGCTATAATTTGATATTCCTTGCCTCCTCCACAAACTATACTTTGATTTGATTGGCATTGTGAAAGTAAGGCCTTGAACCTGTAATAGTCATTAAGAATAATCAATGAGATCGCTGGGATTGAGTTGATTTCAGTAGGTGTGAGCATCTTCTCATTCTCTGAGAACCAGATTAGTTACCACAAAAGGGAGTCCTTAGAAAGCTCATTCTTCATATTCCCATAGTCCCTTCAAGAGTACTCCACACCCACAAACTCTGGCTCATAGTTTCAGAGGGTTCAGCCCATGTGTAGTCTGTTGACTCCTTGGCAGAAATGGCAAGGTGGAGGACAGGTCTTCAATCTATAGCAGCCAAAAAGCAGAGAAAGGAAGAATCAGGCACAAGAATATACCTCTCAAAATCACATCTCTAGAGACCAAACTTTTCAGACCAGCCCTACTCACTAATAAAACTTTGAACTACGAGCTCATTGATAGATTAATCCACTGATGAGGATAGGACTCCCAAGACCTAATCACTTTTCATAGTCATGTCTTTCAGCACTTCAACTGCTGGCTGACATTTTAGATCTAAACCACAATACAGTCCATCATATTTTCCTAGGCTTCCAACATCTCATCTTGCTGTGGTAGGTTCATAATAATAACTGGTGTCTCTGTAATGTTGAGTGAGCTTCTTGACAGGAATGTAGAGCTAATATTATTTCATAGGTACTCTAAGTCCCCATGAAAGGTATTGTTTTAAGGTATGAACATGGTCCAACCATGGAAGAAATAGTATAATAACCCAGGGTTATAGATGATAGTGCATTTTAACAAGTGATTTTTCATATGAGAGGAGCAAAAGTTTTAGTGTGATGCTGTTTTCATGAGTATCACCTTATCTTTGCAATTCTTCATTCTATTTTTTCTTTTATTTTTCTTTAATTTCCTTCACATTATTTTTAAAAGTTTTAGATACCCATGTAAAAATTGTAATGGTCTTTTTTGCAACTACAAAGCAGTAGAAAGAACAATAATTTCCCACCCCAAATACAATTGCTCTTGGTGTGACTGTGTGCACAAGGATGAATTTTCAAACTATAAAGCTTCTTATATCCTGCTTCTATAGAAATGCACATGTGGACTAGAGAGAAGAAAACAAACTCTGAGAGAGTCAAGGACAAATATAGAGTGCTTCAGTGTGTGTGTGTGTGCGTGTGTGTGTGATTAACAATAAAAAACACAGAGGTGATCACTTCATACTGAAATAAATGCCAAACTACAGAACAAGTATAACATATTTTTAATGTGTGAAAAATAATAAGCTCAATTATTAATTTAATGTGGAAATAATAATGCTCAATTATGAATTTAACGTGTGAAAAATAATAATACTGAATAATACTTGTGTACCATAGATTTATATGACCATTATATATATAAAAGATATATGACACCAGCTATGCTAATACTTTCTAAGTAATGAATCATATTAAATATTCTAAAAGACACAGACTATGTTCAATTTATCTGTGAAATTTTAGAGAAGTTCATTCAGATAGCGTTTCTTATGCATATTTAGTTCATTTGTTTAGTGACCCAATGTGTCATAAAGTAGATTATGTTAGAGTCATAATTGCTCATAATTTCAAAGACAAATGAAGAGTGTGTTGTGCAAATTTTCTAATAATATATGTACAAAGCACTTTAAATTTAGTATAACATATCAGTGTTCTCAATTTTTAAAAATTTCAAAGAAAAATTTCATAAATCTTAAGCAGAATTTTTCAAATTTACTCCCTCTTTTGACCATATTCTGTAGCTCTGTGTGTGCATTTATTAAACTTCGAGTTGTTTTTATAAAGAAAATGAACTAATGTTAAAATAGTTTCTGGAATGTTGAACAATAATTAATAATAATGTAACAAAATACAATTTGTTACCATTGACAGCCATTTAAACATGCGTGAGAAGTAACAAATACTTTCTGTTGCATTACATTGGGCTGTGCTGAAGTACAAGAATAGCACTCTATCTGGATATGATAAAGACAGTTGAAGGTAAACCATACTGAAAATGCTTACATGGACCAACACATTTGGAACATATGCTCTTTCAACTAATCACTCAATTTTTGCCATGTAAAAAACTCATAATTCAAACACAGATATAAATTATACCTGAAGGAAGAAGATCAAAGGATATTTTTAAAAATTTTTTATTTTTTAGAGTATTTTTATTGATTAAATTAATTTAAGGCATTTAGAGATCAAAGGAAAATAGAATATTCAGTACTTGAAATAAATGGTCATTTACTTCATAAATTCACATAAATGTATAAAATAAATTAATCATATAAAATTTGCTTTTGATATTGTATGATTTTATGTGCTTTTTGTATTTAATTTTTCTTTCACTTTAATTCTGTTTCACAAATTACAATACTCAATATAAGCTTGAGGATATTGAACAAAACAAAAGTTATTCCTGGCATGTTTAATGCAATGTATGTATTAGGTAACATTTAGATGAGAACAACAAAGCTTAATCTTGACAGGATGGACCTATAAATCCAAGTCTCATAAACTGTAAGCTCAATTGATTTCTATATTAATCATTAACGTTATAAATAACACTCAATCACAAATAATTATGTTAGGAAAATCTCCTAAGTTATACCACAGCTCCTCAGTATAAAATTATCCTAGGAAACAAATGTTTAATTAAGTTTTGATTTGCAACTATGTTAATATTTTGGCAACTCAGTGGCCTGGAGTAATTATTTTTGTTTGATCAGACAGGAGACATTTTTATGGACCTGAAATTGCTAATTAAAAGGATATCGTTCACACAGGTTTATGAGAGCATCATTTTCTGTTAGTTTTCTTTGATAAACTCTCTGATCAGAAAGAAACATAAATTTTTAGACATGATTAAAAGCATTTTTTGTGAAGTCTATTGTATGTTCAAATGAAGGATGAAAAACGAAGGAGTTTCAGGTATTGCTCCAAGAAGAAATCTTTGACACTATTGGTGACTATATGAGTTAAAATTATTATTTCTACTGTAAATAAAAATATTTTCCTAAGCCTTTTGTATCTAATCACTCTTATACCTCTATGCAATTTATGATAGTGATAGATTGGTTCTTCTACTTAACACCAATTTCACAAAATATTAAACTATGCCCTGGAAAGATAAGTGACTATTCTGAGTCACATAACCAGTTATTAGGGAAAATAATTTAGAGCTTGAGTATCTCTGAGACATTTCCATCTCACATAAATCATGTGACCAAATCAGAGTTGTAAAAGAGAACAGTCCATTAAAACTCTTACTTGACAAAACATTTGCTTAAAATGATTAAGGGACATGACAGTCCTGTGATGCATTCACCCTGCTAACTTATCGGTAGCCTTATACCTTGAAAAATATATCAGTATTTTTCAGTGCTAATTATTATTAAACAATGTTGCTTCCATTTTTCTCATTCCTAGTGCTAATTTCAGAAACGATATCATTTTTTACAACACAAAAGAAATAGAAAGTTGTTGGGATTCAAAAATAGTAAGATAACCAAAGAATTTATCATCCACTGTGTACTAGGCTATATGCCATTTACTTTACCATTATTTTCTTCTCATTAATCTATTCACTACAGAAAAATAGATTAACTTCAATTATTTGGGGAGGAAACTAAGCCCAAGAGAAGTTAAGTAACATATTTGAGATCACTCTTTTATTAAAGGGAATATCTGCATTTATGCAAATGACAATATAATTACAAAAATCTCTTGATATATTATCATCTATGTTGCTCAGTGATGAAACTGGTATAGTTAAATACAATTATTTAATTACAATTTAATGACATAGGTAATGACACATGCGACCATTAAACACATACACAAAAAAACATATGGCTTCTACAAAAGGCTTTTATAAACCTAATAGAAGAGATAGAAAATATTAAATATATAGACTTCTAAAAAATTTTACAAGATGAAAGAGACAAATACTGTAATGATCACATGGAATCAGCAGTGACATGAAATGATAATTATCTCTTCAGGTTAACTCATTACTTAAATATAGATGTAGATAGTTACATGAGAAATCATAATGCAGAGCAAATCATCTTGTGAATGCCTTTATCCATTGTTATTGATTTTAATTTTTATTAAGGTTTAGTTTTACCTATATACACTGGCTTACAAGAACAACTTGCTGTAATTATAAAAAAAGAAATAAAAACATACCTCTGTGATGTATGCACACCCATGTTTTTAGCAGCGCAGTTTGTAGTAGCAAAATCTTGGAAACAACCCAAATAACTCAGCAACTGAAGAATGGATAAAAATGTGGTTTTGTTACACAATGGAGTAGTACTCATATTTGAAAGATAAACTTTAAAAACTTTTAGACACATGGATGCATCTTGAGACCATACTCTTAAGTGAAATAAATTGAATATGTGTAATTATTGCATTGTTTCTCTGGTGTGAGAAACAGACAGCGTAAATACGGACCAAAATGTATAAAAACATTGTGAAACAGGAAGAAAATCTTCAAACGGGAAGGGGAACCAGGGAGATGGGAAAGGGGAAAGGAAGGAAGGGAAAAGAAAAATTGAGAAAAGAAGGAAAAAATAGAAACAAATTCTTTGTAAATAAGGAGGCGAGGAGGAATTGAAGGGAGGGTAAGGAAAAAAAAGAATTAAGGTATATCATGTAAAAGTACAAATTCTTGATGATGAATGTGATCGTTACGTATATATGAAAGGTACCAATAAACTTAATTTTAAAAAAAGTTTTTAACTAATAGGTTACAAATTGGAGTAACACTGATGGTTTGTTCAGTCTGACACAAATCTCATTTTTGCCAAATTTCTGATAATTAATGGGACTCATGGAAAACCCTCAGGTGGGAGAATTTGGAAATATTGAAGACTGGAGAAACAAAACAAACACCAATGAATAAATGTAACCACACCACATTAAGAAAACAGAGTTTGTACTGTATCTGACATCAGGTAAAATAAATTAATATTCTCTAGATTTTTAATATATGCAAACAGGTGTATTTGAAAGACTGATTAAGAAATTCAAGAGAGTTTGGTGGGTGTATTGCTGTTTAGAAGCATTAGTAGAACTTTGCAGTATCTGGATATGCCAGATAACCCTGAGAAGAAAGATGAATTCAAAAAAAGGAAAGACAAGAAACAATTGTGTGAACAGTAAATAAACAAATTCATTTTACAATTTTCATGGCAATAGAAGTCAGGCGGAAGAAAAGACAGTGTACGGAAGTAATTTCAAACATATGTAGTCATGTTTACAATTGATTTAAATGAATTGATTAGCTACTAGAGTATTTATATGCATTTGAAAATATAATGAATAATAAAATATTTTACCTGCAATATTTTAATTTCAAGAGAACATTATGCTTTTTAGTGAATTTTTGTATTCAGCGATGGATATTTCTCCATGTATTTGTATCAAATATGTAAGGAAAAAGGAGAAACAAAAATATCTATCATTTGGCATCAGTATTTTTATATTTCTAATACCTTCATTGTCTATGTAACACACACAACACACACACGCACACACACACACACACACACGCCAATCAGCCTCAAGTTAAAAATACTAAGTTTTCAGTTTTCTTATAACATTAGTGAATCAACACTAAGGATGGCATGTGCCATGCTATGAAAATACATTAATGTACACTCTAGCACTTTTTTGGGTGTAGTGTAGTACATCCAACAAATGAAGTCCACTTTTTGAACATACTATCATTCACCCATATGAAAAATAAACTTTAGTGATAAATTTTTTACTAAGTGTGGAGAATTCTGATTTATCTTCCATTTTAAATGTGTCTCAATTTTCCCAAGAAACATTTCTGAGATTATATTTTATGTAGGACTTCTTGTGATAACTAACATAAAAAATGTTTAAAATGTGATAAATTTACATTTATATTATAGGGTATGATCATTTACTATTACCAGCTTTCTTAGCTATGACATGAGGCATACATTTTAAAATACAACCAAAGAGATGTGACTACTAAAACAGCTGTCATAACATTTATAGGCCACCAAAATTGAGTACACAAATTATGCTAATTGTAATAATTGGGTAAATAAATGACCTGAAATTTGTAAATTTATTGAGTAAATATCTCTAGGAAGAAATTTTAAATTACTTCCTTACAGAATTTCCCTAAACAAAACATATAGAACATTATAATATGATGAAAAAGCATATTTGTTGACTGTAAATGTGAAAACATGATCAATCCATACATATTTGAATGAAATTCCCTATGGAGTAACTTTTTACTTTTCTAATTTGAAAGAAAATGTAGTGATATCTTAATTCATAATTCCTTATTTTTTCATGTATGCTTTTAATTTTGCTCATATCAGTTTGGCCATGATTATTTCCTTTACCCACTATTTTTGTCCAAAGTCAATTTGCATTATGAACTCTATTATCTTATTTCAGAGGAATAGAATTTAACTGGGAAAAATACATTTTTAGTACTATGTCTCAAATGCTATATGTTTATTCATTCTTTCTAACTCATAGTAAACATATTTCCTAAATACAATAATTTTTATGCCATGATAAAATCAAATTTTTATTTGATTATTTTAAGGATGTAGTTTTATAACTCATCTGGAGATCAAAAAATACTTGTGGTTTCCAGAGTTTGCTAACAGTAGAGTGGTGGGCGACAGCTCCATCAAGCTGCTACTCTGGGTTTAGATTGCCCAAGCCCTTTGCAAAACCTAATTAGTTGTTGCATGTATCTGAGCAAGAGACTGGAATAAGAAAAAAATTTAAAGTGCAATGATATTTATAAGGATTTTTATTTTTTCTTTATAAAATTCCTTCGGTGTTAATTGGAAGAACGTAATGGACAGCTATGTATAGACAATTAAGATTTTCTAGAAAGCTTTTAGAATCTGATTCACAGAATTTAATATTCTTATGAATTTGCCTTCTAGACAGCCCATCTCTGGGGTTACTGCTGAACACAGTCCTCTGAAATTCTGGGAAAAGAGAAGGGACCTCATGGAAAACAGAGGTTCCATGCCATGTCTGGTTATGTTTGTGACAACATTAATTCCAATGGTTTCTATGTTAGATAGAGAAATCCTAATATAGAAAAATGAAAAGGGATGACAACAAAGGTTTGAATTCATGCAGAGTGAAGTAAAGAATGAGAATGAGGAGTGTAATTACTTTAAGACCTGGTACTGTAATTGCTTTAAGACTTGGTATGTCTTAGACACTTTCTCATCTCTAGACACAGTACACAACACGTGCAGTTTTAAAAAAGGGAAGGTTCATTTTGGCTCAGAATTTCAGAGGTTTTAGACTTTGCATGGTTTGCAGTCTCCAAGGCAAGAATGGAATTGCCTAGAAGACAGACTTAAGTGAAAGAAAACTCATGTTATGGAGGCCAAGAAAGAGGAAAAGAGGGAGCTAGGAGAGATATATACTCTTCCAGCAGAAGACCTATAGTGTCTGCCTCCTCTGATCAGGCTCTACCTCTCAATAGCACACTCAGCTGGTAAAAATGAGGAGTGTGGCCCCATAATTCAACCACCTCCCTAAGGCTCCTGAACACATGAGGTCTTTGGACAACATGCTAGATCTAAAACATAACACGTGTGTTCTGAGTTCTTGAGCTTTTGTTCTTCACACCACAATATATTTATATTATGCAAAATAGCAGCTTGTTAATATTGATTGAGCACTTCATTGCACCTGATACAATTTCATAAGGTGTTTTGATCTTACAGAGGAAGAAACCAAAATTAAGATAGTCTAGGCAATGTGACAACTTTTCCAGAGCAAATGCATAGGAGGTAAGATGCAGAAAACTCCTGATGTTATACTGAAAATTATTACAATATTCTTTCTTGTTACGTCAAAAAGTCAACATTTCTTTCTATGGTGTTAGTCAATATCCTCTCTTGAAACTAAATATTTTTCATTAAAGCAATAAATGTCACTTATGGTGGTGCAAACCTGTAATCCCACCAGTTAGGCAAGCAGAGGAAGGAAGACGGCATTTCAAGGCCCAACCTGTGGAACTCTAGGGAAAACTCTTGAAATAAAAATCGAGGCCTGGGGATCTAGCTCAGTGGCCTAAGTGCCTGCCTGGCAAGCATGAGGTCATGAGTTCAATCCCCAGTGCCACAAAAAAAAGAATAAATAAATAAATAAAAATCGAGAAAGGGCTAGAGATATAGCTCAGTACAAAGCCTATGGGTTTAAGCCCAGTACAGCAAGCAAAAAAGGTAGTAACAGCAACAAGGGAAGCTGTGAGAAGAATGAGAGCGAATGAGAATGCTACTTTAGGTAATCACAATTTTCAAAATCTGACTTCAGAGAGGGATTTCCTGAAATGTAAAAGACTAAAAGGTGGAATCTGGAGAATGATAAGAAAAGTTTAGTTAACCTCAGTGCCTCTGTGAGTCATCTATATTTGTTGTAGTTTTTCACCAAACCACACATATTTGACTTTGAGTTGGAGGATTATAGAATATAATCTTTGTTAAGAAAAGAAGAAAAAGCCACTTCTGTAGTCCTAGTACTATGGGAGTTCGAGCCATGAGCATCAGAAGTTTGAGCACTTGCTGGGCAATTTAGGGAATAAGTGAAACCCTGTCTCAAAAATTTAAAAATAAGTATCAGGGATGTAGCTCAGTGTAAAGTCCCCGAGGCCCTCAGATCAATCCCCAATACCACACAAAAAAGGAAGAAAGAAAACACTAGCTGGTCAATGGTTTGAACTATATATAGGATCATAGTCATTTCATTAAAATCACAAACATATGAAAAAAGATCAGACATGCAAGGAAGTTTCCCCAGTTCTTGTGCTACAAGCTCCTTCCATAAATTCAGTGGAATTAATATCACAGATTTGGACTCCTTCTTCTAAGTTAGTTCACATATAAAGTTCTACCCACCGCCGCCTCCTCAGTTTTGCACTATTCCCAGTAGCGTTGTCACCCTCTGTTCTATCCTTGGGTCCCATCAAAAGAAATAAGACTCCATTCAGTTTTATAGCTTTTTCAGTTGTGAAATTTTCTGAAAGGTTATCAGTCTTTACCACACTCCCTGACTTTTCTTCTGTCACACCTAATCAACAATGCTGAGTGCTATGTGAATGACATCCTCAAATTCTCTGAAGGGAAGACGTCTCTCCACTCAATGCATCCCCATGTAGCACATGCTCACAGAGCTAATCTTGCCTATCACAGTGAATTCTTTAGGTTACCAAGCTCATAATTAAAAGTCTCCACTAATGACATGGTAATTGTTTTAATGGATTTCCAATGAAGTGTGAAGTTCCCTGCTGATACGTCAACAAAATATGAAGCACTGCGAAAAAAGAAATGATGTAAAGCTTCATAGAATTTTGAGCTAAAGGAGACCTTGGCACTATCAAAGGTAACCTTTCTAGATTAGAAAAGAGAAAACTAACCCCGGAGAAGTGAAGTATGTTGCTGAAGGTCATTATTGAAGCAGTAGGTATTCTGATTCCTTGATCAGTAACACTTACTAGTTCTTAATTCTGAGCTGCTTTTTATTCGTATTGTTTCTGTATCAAAAAGCTTGCTTTCATATCCATGGAGATACTTATTTATACTATAAATAAAGTGGTACACATGAAAACAATTTTATTACATTAGTTTTATGGGAATATTGCAAAGGTGACTTTGACGATGAAAATCTACAGGCCTGAGACTCTCTTGGTTGAGTGCCTTCAGAATAAATATCTTGCTAATTCAAAACACTAAGAGTTCTGAGGGAATATTAGAGTAATTGAAACTATGGCATGCTAATAGCTGAAATGTGTTTATATTTCTATGATATCAAAACGCCTAGAATATTTCTAGTTACTTTAGCCTTGGAAATATGAAAGAAAATGCAACATATATCACAATATTACCAAGGATAAAACTGAGGGAAAAAAATTAAGCAACTGATATGGCAAACATAAGCAGAATTCCTCACTCAGGTTTAGGTCACACACAGATAAGCTACGGATAGTTTTCAGAATCCATTTAGAATTGATTTTCAATATGCAGTCATTACTGAAAGGAGGGGAATTTCTTCAGTGTGGAATAGATTACACTCCAAATTATTACTAAAGAATATGAAAGTTTTGGCTTATTTTGTCTTGTTTTCTATTATTCATTCAAAAATGATACCACACTGAGTAAGAATTATAGGACTCCTTCTAAACCTTTTGGGATTTGAAAATATAAATCCATATTAAAAGCAATGCTTTGGAAATTTATTTTTATCCAAAGTAAATTAAAACACATATTTTCATAGAATTGCAGATGCTTGCTTTAGTCTGTTTGGTGCTATTGTAACTGAGAAAGTGAGACAGGGAAACTCACAAGGGATAGAAGGTGACTTGGCTCACGTTTCTGGAGGGCTCCACTCATGAGGGTAAAGCCCACAATGCAAACACCTCCAACTGGGTCCAACTGCCTGACACTGCCACCCATTTACCAACACACAAATGCTGAGGGACACATTGTAACCACAGTAGTTATCAGTTTCCCAAAATAGCTGGTGGGCAACTGGCACTGACTTCAAAACGTAAAAAGTTAAACATGTTAGCTCTTTTAACATTTTCTGAATTTTATTTTAAGAGAAGCACAATCTTCTTACGCCTATCTTCATATAGGAAGCATTCTAATTCTAAGAATGATAATTATCATTTTAAAAAGTTTTCACAAAGGAAAGCATCATTAAAATGCAAAATAGTCTTATTATCACTGTGTCAGTATCCTAGTTCTTGTAGAGTAAGCAATGCTACTGCGTCGTCACTTATATCTAGCTTTTGATGGTGTCTCATGCTGTTAAGCTGTTAGACTGTTTCATTTTCCAACTTGATGAGGGAAAGTGATGTTAATTTTAATTGGATTTCTGTATTTCATTACTTGTAAATTCCACTCTTTGTACTTCTTTTTTTGATGGATTTCATCAGAAATCAGCTTCAAATTGAGCTTCTAGTGGAGATTCTTCTACAGTTCGCCATACTATTATATTCGCTTATGTACTCAAAGTTCTGTTGCGGTCCTTGAATTAAAAAAGAAAAAGAATTGTATTATGTTTGATTACATAAAGCAACCAAATAAAGTAGGTTTACTATAAAAGGTGAAAGTTGAGTGTCCTTCCTTCCCTCTCTATGTGCCCTTCTTTTGTTAGTGATGGCCCCCAAATGATCAGATGTGCCACATTATATTTTGGCCAACTGCCCATGTGCTGTGGTTTGGATAATGTATGTCTCCCAAAGGTCCAAGTGTGAATGCTTGGTCTGCAGTATGGAGTCATTGGAAGGTACTGCGAACTTATGGGAAGTGGTATATTATGGGAGTTCCTTAGGCAAGTAGACAAGGGAGCACATTCAAAAGAGTCAAAACAAGAGGCAACCTCTCTTTTCAAAATCCAATTTCATAGGTCATGCCTTTGACAAAGACTTAGGATCCCCGTTTTTCTCTGTTATCACTGCCTTGCATCATGCTACAGGGGATTATGCTGTGAACAGATTGCTCTTCTACATGCATTTTCCTTGATGGGTAGCCCTTATCTGAAGCTCAAAATAAAGAAACCACTTGAATTTGGACTACACTCTCTAGAAATATGACCCAAAATAAATATTTTTTCTCATGAGTTAATTGTCAAAAGTAGAGTATTTTGTTGTAACAATACCAAGCTGCCTAAGTATGGCTTAGCTCGTATTTCCCACATTTTTTATGTGTATTATAATTAACATATTTAACAAGTGCTTCTGTTAAACACTGAGAGGGACATAAACAAAGAGCCCAAATAATTTTCTATGTTTATTGAGCACATAAGGAACTGTGAAATACATTTAAAAAGAAAAGTAATTGTGTAACCCAGAAATACAGTGACCACTGCATACTATAACTCAGATTTAGGGTTCAACACTGTTGTCTGTAATATCATTATAACCCTTGCAGAAGCAGGCTCATGACATGTAATATTATGAATATATCTAGTACACAAAATAGATTAAGTAGAAATCAACAGATGTACCCAATATTGTTATAGGCAGCTGAGTTAGATAGAAATATAATAGGCAGTCAGATAGGGCTGGGCCCTTGAAGGAGCCAGTGCAAACGATCAGATACTTTGCAACTGTGCAGGAGACAGACACCTCCCACTTTGGGCCAGAACTCAAGATAAAAGATAAAACAAATGTACCCACATCCTAAGGATAAACGTAAGGGACTGATATTCTAAATAGGTATCAGGTCACTTTGAAGAAGCCAGAAGGAGCCACTAACCCAACCCTTACAGAAAACGGCCCCGTTCTGTATTTATGCCTGCTCACTACATGACTCACTTTCGCATTCGACCCCAATTTAATCAATTTTACCTGAGCAATTATACTTGTGATCTTATTGGTTGATCATAATTCTGTACCAGGTTATGCCCGCCTTGTGAGTTCCCATTTTTCCCCACCTTGGACCCAGCTCCCATTGAGGATTTGCTCTATTAAAATCCCTAGAAAAGGCAGGGTCCTTGGCAACCCACTTGGGACCCCTTCTGTCTCTCTCTCTCAGACAGAAGCTTCTTTCTCTCAATAAATATATTCTGCTCTTAACCTCCATTGTTCCTAAAATTCAGTCTTCAATTTTAGAGAGCACAAATTCTTACAGGACATCTAGCAGGTTGAGAGCTACTTTTCCTTATATCAGTACGAGCAGAGACCAAGTCTCTTGGATGATGCACAGCCTGAGCAGCCTGCAGTCAATACTAACCTTTTCTTGCTCCCTGAAGGAGGGATGGATCTAAGTCTGATATGTGGTACTTCTTGGGAGCGCAATGGCTCCCTTCCTGTCCTGGCTATGTGTACATGCAGGTACTGATAGACTATATTTGGCTGTGATGAAGCATAGAATTGATTCCTTGTATCTGATCCTGAAGGTCTCAGTAAGCCTGAGATTGGGTCTCCTAGGACAGTCTAAATTGTTTTGAAACTTATAAAATAAATGTGACTGATAAGTCATGTTTTTCATAAACGATCACTAATATCTTCACTGTGTTTCATAGGCTTCTTTTAAAACTATAAGGATTGAAATTCTCCAATACCATCTCCTAAGACATTTTCTTTGGTCTAGCCCATCCACTGACAACCAGAATGAAAGGAAAATGATTGTGTTTATTGTGAAATTTACCACAAGTCTTTGTATTTTATCCTTAGGGCCAATTTCTACTTCCCTGGGACCTCAGTTGGCCTCTGTTCACCTTTTGTGTCAGTCTAAATCTTGGCCTTGTGTGCTTCAACACGCACATCTGGCATTCGAGCACTGCTGGAGGATCAGAACTATAACCTGCAGCTGACATAATGGCTCAAGCCAGCTTCGTGAGTTAGTCCAGCAAAGATCCACCTGGCCTGGCCTGGTTCAGCTAAATGCCTAGCTGAGTCCATCCCAGTTTCCAAATAACACAATAGTAAAATAAAATTGAGTTGCTGCTTGTTTAAGGCAACAACATTTGAATGAATTATTATACTGTATAATGCAGTATATACAATGATTCTAGCATTTCTGAAAAGGTCATGATATAAATACTGAGTTACCTCGCTGATCTCTAACATAAGCAAAAAGTAAAAATTGCACCCTTCTCCATTGCAAAAACATGTGGGTGCTGGATAGTTCCTTTCAAAAGCAATATTAATAATAACTTGTTTAAATAAGAACAGTATATATATATATATATATATATATATATCAGTAATAAATCAATTCAGAAATCATTAACCACAAATTGATACTCATATCTCACAAGTTTTCTGAGAACATCATTAAATTATTGGAGTGGGGATATGATATTGAACAATGGTGTGAAGCAAAATCCTGTTCTATTATAAGCATTAAAGTAACCAGCAGATAGCACAGTGCAAACTGTATATATATGTTTTATCAATGTACAACAAGAAATCAAGAAAAAAATCAATTCAAAGGACAGACCATTATTAGCTAAATTAGAAAAGAGTTTAACATTTTTGCTTGCACCAACAACATCATGAGACATTTCAAATGACAGATTTGAAGTTTAGGTTTTATATTACTTCTGAATGATATCCTCTAAAAAAAGGTAAATCCTTGCTAAAAATATCAGTAAGGGGGTTTAAGTCTTTTGTAGTTTCCAACCATCAACTGGCAGTTTTTTTATTAAATGAGAAACAGAAAAAAATAAAAAATTTCCAGCATTGCTATGTTGTAATACTTAGATTTTATTCACTTTATTCATTTTGACATAATTATTCTGGGAAATATATCTTACATTAGGAAGCAATTCTAAGTCTTTATAGGTGGGAGAAAGCTAGTGAAAAAGAAACAGCTAAACCTCTATAAGGATCACTGAGGAAATTGAATGTGCATCTTAAAACCATGCAATAGATCATCTACCTAATTCATAACAAATCTACCTAAATATTTTGTCATCAAACTTAATGTTATCAGTCATCATCATTTCAATGCAATGTAAGCGTTTGATATAAAATAACTTGAATCTAAATCATTATGCTCAGAAGGTCTAATAGAGAGTTTACTTATTTTTGAGCGAATGTAGTTTACTTACTTTTGAGAGAATGTAGTTGTTAAATTAAACTTCAAATGAATGTCTTTTTTAAATTATCAGTGCATTCATCATTATAACCTAAGAAGCTTAATAGGAGTCTAAAAATATAAATAACAATGAACTATATAAAGAAATTTATATATACATATATTTATATGTAAATCATATTAAATTGACATCATATAAATTTATGTCACATATTTGTATACAAAAATTATGTATAAATTTATAATTTTGTTACCATATGTCACAAAGTCCTAAAATATCATTATCTAGAGTAAAGACTGGAGAAACTTTCCTTTTCAAAATAGAACCTGATCTTCTGCTTGTCTTCGTTACTTTTCTCTCATTGCTGGGACAAAATACCCAATGCTCAAAATGAGGGAATTAAAAGTTTATTTAACTTACAGTTAATGGAGGTTTCAGTCCACACTCAGCTGGCTCCAAGGCAGGGTGGCATGGCTAAGAGGCAACTGTTTATAGTGACTGCAAGGGACAAGAGCAACAGGGCAAAAAGAAAAGTAAGCCTCCTTCCCTCCGTTATATTGTATGCTGGCTATCCGCTCCTTGGCAGGTGCAGCACTCACACCACCAATCCCAGTGCTAGCTAGACAATGAACCAATGACAAACACTAGACTCAGCTGCCTTCAAAAGGACTACCCCCGCCATGACTGCATGAGGCTTTGGGGGAACTTTGAAACACACACGATAACATGCTTGTTGACCTATAGTTCATGATTTAGACCTGTCACATTCTAGGCTACTATCTGCTCCCTGGCATAAGCTTAAACTTGGCTAATTTCTAGATACTATGTAATTTACAAGCTTAAAGTGTATGATTCAGTAGATTTTAGTGTACTGAGTTGTACAACCATGACCACAAGCCAATTTGGATAATTTTTGTTATCCCAAAACAAAGCATTGTATCTATTAGACATTATCTGCTAATTCCTCCCTCTTGCAACTAGGAAATCACTGAACTACTCTATATTTTCATAGGTTTTTCCAATTCTAGAAATTTTATTTTTTAATTCAAAATAGGCCATGCTCATGGAAATAATAAGGACCTTAACATTTTCAAAGAAATGAAAATCCTGCAAAGTGAGCTCTCAAGCCATATCTGAGTTGAATTAGAATCCAACAGCAGAAACATACTTAGAATATAATAACTTTTTTCTCCCTTTTTTCTAGTATCTGTTTTCAATTCATACTTAATTTGTATATTAACTTCTTCACATAAGAGAAACCATGCAACATTTAAACTTGTGTATCTGATTTACTTCATTTAATGTTACAGTCTCAAAATGCCTTCATTCGCCTACAAATGCTTCAATTTTTATCCTTCTTTATGGCAGCTTACTATTCCATTGTGTATAAATAACACATTTTCTTTATCCATTCATCTGTTGGTAGGCTTTTAGGTTGTTTCTAAGATGTAACTATCATGAGTTGTGCACAATTCATATATGCATTGGATCCATATATGGTTATTTATAAGTAAGAGATACAAACAAGCTCAACTGGGATAACTTACTAACTTAGTAAGACCCTATCTCAAAATAAAACAAAATAAGAAAAGGCATGGAGATGTAGATCAGTGCAAAGACCCTGGGTTCCATCTCCAGTGCTGAAAACACAAAAAGAATAAGAAAAAGAAAAGCAGCAAACATTAAAGACCAAAGGAACAGTCAAAGGCATATCAGCCACCATTCAACCTCTTGCCAAAATAGTCATTTTACAAACAATCCAGTCCTTTTCTTCAAAGATATCATTCTTTGTTTTGTGCCCACCTCTTTTCTCTTCTGTGGTTCAACTGATTCTCTTTCTCTTTCCTGGTTTCTAACTTCCTCTAGCCCTACTTAGGAGGGGGTAATGCATAAAGCTTGGTGAAAAATTAGTGGCAGTATTTAGAACCTCATGTAATTTGGTGGATAGACAATCATTTCTGCCAATAGAAATATTAAAACTATTTAAACAAAGTTAAATAAATATAAGTATTTTATAAGCATCATTTTAAATTGTAATATATAAAATATGCTGTTGTATGATGTCACTGACTAAGATATTTTTCTTTTTAAGAAAGAAGAATGGATTCATGATTCCCATAAGAGATTTCTGTAAGGGTATGGTAGTCCTTCAGAAATGATAAAGAAATATGTGAGAACATGAAAATATTCCTAGAGGGGAACATTACTTTCTACTTGATGTAATCCATTAGAAAGAAAATTGCTAGTAAAAATGCCATTTTCAAAACTGTTTGTATGTTACCAGTCCACTAAGTAACAAAGAGAAATATTTAATAGTGCCTGCACTTTTGTTGGTAAATCAGTTGTACTTTGTGTGGGGGGAAGAAAAAGAACCAAATTCATCCAGAAAAATAATAAATGGAAGAGTGCCTATTATTCTGATATGAGAAAACCAAGAACCACATGAAAAATACAGCATTTACTTAGTATGTATTAATTGAATCACTAAAGAAATGTGTATCACAGAAGCTATGCTCACTTCACATGAGGTATGGCTCCCACCTTTGGAAAGAGAAAATATAAATTTTGTCACTTTCATTGGGTCTTACTTTTAAAACTGATTATTCTCTTTGGAAGCCAGGAAATTTGAGAAGAAAAAATGTGTGTGAGTATTAGGAATTGCTCAATGTGGCAGAAGACAGAGAAGTGGCAAAAGGTAAAACTTCTTCCGGAAGGGAAGAGTTGATTCTCTCAAAGATGACTCTGAGGCAATGGTGATATAGTCTGTAGAGACACTTCATGTATAGGGAGATACCAAGGAAAGAAGATATAGGTTTGAGTTTATCTGTTCATTGAGAACTCTATCCTTACCAAAGTGTAAGATTAGAAATAACGTTTTAAGTTTGGATAACAGAGGAATGGAAGGTTTACACTATTAATTTCTTCAGTGTTATTTTTTTACTTTCTTTTTAAATTGGCTTGAACATTTTGTTAATAATTGTTGTATCTATCTGTTTTTCCTTATAATAACAAAATGCCTGAGACTGGCTCTAGTGTAAGGTAAAGATTTTTATTTAGCTTATGATTGAGGAGGCTGAAAATTCAACACGATGATGCTGTCTCTGGTGAGGACTCCTTTTCCTGTGTCATGCAATAGAGGTTGAATTCATAGTAGGAATGTGCAAGAGCAGATGACCATATAGTGAGACAGAAAGGTTTGAGACTGAGTTTAGCCATGGAAATATTCATATGAATCAGTAAATTATTCTCTAGCATCTTCGAACATTAGACTTTTTTTTTCAAAGTCAGTATGGTAAAGCTTAAATGCTTATTGTTTTTAATTTTCTGTAATTGCTTTTACCTCAGAAGGGAGTTGTGTCACTGCTTAAGAAGAAAGAAAAAAATGGCTCTGCGAGGGC